>SNQJ01S0046859.1:85535-100391 GCA_010110895.2 Picea sitchensis
TAGATTTCTTATTTAAAGACATCTTCACCAGATTTGGAGTACCAAGAGAATTAGTTACAGATGGAGGACCTCCTTTCACTTCTCATGGGTTCAAAGCCACCCTTCAGAAATATCATATTCAGGAGAGAATGACTACAACATACCACCCCCAAGCCAATGGACAGGTGGAAAGCACAAACAAAGTAATAGAAGGCATTCTCACAAAAACAGTGAAGTAACATAGAAAGGATTGGTCCTACAGGCTCCCGGAAGCATTATGGGCCTACAGAACCACCTCGAGAAATACTACAAGATTCTCTCCCTATGAATTAGTCTATGGAAAAAGTGTTGTCTTTCTAGTGGAATTTGAGATAAAAACCTTAAGGACTTCTTTAGCTGTCAACCTTGATTTAACCGATGCACAAACAGCCAGGTTGCAACAGCTTAATGAATTGGAGGAGAAAATATTAGATTCCATTCAGTAGACAACCATAATTCAACAACAAAGATCAAAATGGCATGACAAAAATATCAAGAACAAGCAGTTCCAAAAAGGTAATTGGGCCCTACTGTATGATTCTCGGTTCAAAGAATTTCAAGGGAAACTACGTACAAGATGGCTTGGACCTTACGAAGTAGACACTGTTTTCCCCAAATGGAACAGTAAGGCTCCTCACAATCGATGACTCCAAAACTCCGCTACTTGTAAATGGTCATCGGCTCCGTCTGTACCAGCGCCCTATTTCCAAAGAAGATTTTAAGGCCACATGCATGGCAGACGCCCATTACCTCTTCTTAGAAGGGGTTTCTACCCCTCATTGCAATTAATTCTTTTAAGTTAATTTCTTTAGTATTAGATTAGATGTTATTTATTAATAATTCCTGTCAAGAAATACCATGTTACAATCGATTTTTGCAGATTCCCGATCAAAGCACAGGCCACTAGGAAAGGACGATCCTACTCCAAGGAGACAAGCTTCCTCCGATGCTGAAACACCATTGTTCAACACTCTTGACTTTCCTCCGATGCTGAAACACCACTGTCAGAAATTCACTCCCTTTCTTTCATTACTGAAACACCGTTACCACCAACCCCACACTTAAGCCCTCCATCACTGACTTTTCACCATTCTTCATCGACGAAACAACACCGTCCACCAATTGTTTCGCCTTTTCTTTCCCGTTGCTGAAACACTATTGCCAACAACTTTTCATCATTTTTCTCGATGCTGAAACACCACTGTTCATCACTTTTTGCTCTTCCTACTGCCAAAACACTATAGTCCGCCATTTCCTCACCATTCTTCATCGACGAAACAACACCATCCAACAATTGTTTCGCCTTTTCTTTTCCATTGCTGAAACACCATTGCCGCCAACTTTTCATCATTTTTCCCGATGCTGAAACACCACTGTTCAAAACTTTTTGTTCTTCCTACTGCCAAAACACTACAGTCCACCATTTCCTCACCATTCTTCATCGATGAAACAACACCGTCCATCAATTGTTTCACCTTTTCTTTTCTGTTGCTGAAACACCATTGCCAACAACTTTTCATCATTTTTCTCGATGCTGAAACACCACTGTTCAACACTTTTTGTTCTTCCTATTTCCAAAACACTACAGTCCGGCAATTCCTCACTTTCTTCATCGACGAAACAACATCATCCATCAATTGTTTTGCCCCGTTCTTCTTGTTGCTGAAACACCATTGTTCAACAATTCTTCACATTTTCTCATCACCGAAACAACACCGTCCAACACTTGTTTCGTTCTTCTCTATTGCTGAAACACCAATTTTTCAACATCATATGTCAGTAAGCTTCTACGCTCTCGTACTTTAGTTCGTCCTTCCAGTCAGCAAACCCTCGACAAAATTCATCTATTAGATCAAGATTCTTCGCCACAACCACTGCAGGACCACCATGGACAGGCATGATATTTTGTTTACAGAACGAATCAAAAGGTAAGGCGAGGTATGTAAATTTTATGTAATTCAGTTAGGCTATAGTTAATGAGAAAGATTATAAATCATTATGACCACTCGAGTGCAATAATTTATTAGCCGCACTTGACGGGAGGGGAGGACACATCAAACCTTCTATACCATCATTTCGCACGAATTCACCACCGCCATCCCTATTTCACCACCCTTTCGCGCATTTGACCGCCATTTTGCATAACGTCACTCGGAAAACTCACTCTGCGCAGAAGCTGATACTCAAACTCTTTGACATTGTATCCTATCGAGCTGATAGCTATGGGAGGTTCTGTCATAAGAAACGAGCCCGCCACCACAGCGTTGTTAGAACATTATCCAGTAGCTTATCAAATCTTTCAGTAGGCAGGATGGCTCAGTTACTTTCAGAGACTCCAATGGTATAATGAACAACAGGTCCCGCAATTCGCCCAAAACCTTCAGGAAGACCATTCTATCGTCCAAGAGGTCTGAATTTCAGTAACAAAAGATGATATAGCATAGGTCTCAGGCCTCCCTACCGACGACACTCGCATGTTCAGTCATAAACATATCATTCGGAATGCTCAGCAACACTTCTTCTTGCCAGAAGAACGAATTGAACTTAAAGGCATGGGTGTTCAACTCAGCTCATTTCCACCCCCATGGCCGGAAGTTGCAAGATTCATCAAACATTACCTAACCTGCGAGGGCCGATACCAGGTAGTTTATCAGCACGAATTTCTTCTATTATCTCATTTACGACACAATAGACGAGTGAATATTCCTTATTATTTGTTGGGTTGTCTGAAAAACATGGCACACTACTGCAGAAAGGCTAAAGATCCTACCCTCTCACTCACCCATCACTGCCTTGTCCAACTGCTCATCCAAAGGGGTTTTGGTCAACAAAACCCCCCACTAAACAACCCACCTATAAACCCCGAAAGAGCTGCTGGAATTCTCGAAAATCCCCAGGAGAAGCAACCGCAAAACCCCCCAGACTCCCCAGAAGTACCCAATAGCCCGCCCACAGAACCAATCAGTCCAATCAATTCCCCTACCATACCAAGCCCACCTCATACCTTACCTGAATCATCCACTCCCGTGCTTCATATTCTCAGCGATGACTCTGAGCCAGATAATTCCCCCTGCCCCATCATTGAGGAAAGACCCTCATGAAAACGAAAACAAATTCCCTTCTTCCCGGCCTTCTTACGAAAAAAGAGAACAAGGGCCTCAACAAGGCCACCCATCATTGGCCTCAACAAGGCCACCCATCATTGCCACTACCCTAGACCCCCAACCTATTCGACTGATACCCCGTACACCTCCAACCTCCCAAATCCCGGGATCTTTGCCTATTCCACCCACGAGCACTGAAACACAAGAACCAGATACCCAGGGTGCTGCCACACCATCTGTCTCAGATAAAGTAGCTGAAACACAAAAACCAGCTACCCATTCCGTAGCTGAAACACAAGAACCAGCTACCCATTCAGTGGCTGAAACACAAGAACCAGCCATAGCTGCCACACAAGAACCAACTACGGCTGAAACACAAGAACCAGTTGCTGACATTGAAATTGAGATACAGGAATTAGAGGTCCAAGGTGTTGCAACACTACTCTCCTCAAATAAAGTAGTTGAAACACAAGAACCAGCTACCCATTCAGTGGCTGAAACACAAGAACCAGCCATAGCTGCCACACAAGAACCAACTGTTGATATTGAAATTGAGATGTAGGAATAAGAGGTACAGGGTGCTGCAACACTACTCTCCTTCCATCAGGAAGCTGAAACACAGGAAGCAACCGCCAATCCAGTAGCTACTCCATAAGAACCAGCTAGTGAGGTTGTGACTGCCACACAAGAACCAGTCACTCCCCAACCAAAACCACCAATGGCCTCTCTCTTGCAGGAAAACGAGTTTTTAAAATCTGAACTGGAAGCATATAAGGAAGAATTAGCCAGGGCAAAGGAAGCATATGAAAAGGAACTAAATTTATACACCTTGGCTCGTACAACAACCTTGTCAGAAGGGACCACAGAGAGTTTGTGTAAAGAATATATGTGTTATCAATGCGGGGATATTTACTATCAGGAAGGCTATAAGGTAATTCAAGTCCCAGTGACAGGAGCACCCCCTACTCCTTCAACTTTTGTAGTCAAGGAAGAACCTGCTGAAACACAAGAACCAGCAGGCCCTCCCAAGATCAAGACTGAGCCCTGCATTGCAAAAAAAGAAGCCCCTACCTTTGTCAACAAAGCTGTACAGACAATGACTATAGAGGAATTTAAACCTCCCAGCCAGATCAATCTCCCCACTTTTATGGAACAATCTACTCAGACCTTATCTCATCCCACTACTTGCAACGTTGAAACACAGACTCAGCTATGGGATGAGCAGGAAGCAATACAAAAATGGAAGAAAGAGTATGCTGAAACACAGGCCAAAAGCCTGCAAGTGCACAGACAAATCTGGATAAATCATACTTACTCAAATTGGGAAGCGTTAGAACAGACACGCCAGGAATCTCGTGACCTTAAGAAGCATAACAAAGAATTGAAAGGAAGATTGGCCCTGGTATTTGATTTTGTACAAAATCTATTGGCCACAAGAAAGCCATCGTGCAACTACTCCTTATTCCTTATGGAGTGACTCACATGGTTTCAGACCAAATCAATTATAGAAGGTAAAGCCCATGCAGTACTACACCCAACATATTTTGTCAAAACTTTTGCAGCAGCCTCTACTAGGGATCAGCACCTCCTCTGTGAGGCATACTTTCATAACGAGGCCATTCCTGAAAACAGGCTGCTGAACCTTAATCCCCTTGTCGGGGACATCCAAATTCGAGCGTTTACCTCCTTTCTCCACAATCAGATTTGGTGGCAAGATGACTTTTTGGCTGCCAAGCACAATGAAGATAATCACTTCCTCTGGATAAGACCAGAACCACAGAAGGCAACCACCTTTGTCACGGAATATTATGAGTTCTTAAAGAAACCAGGTATGACTGAACATGTTCATCAGCTACAATCAACAGTGCTCCAGGATTGTCAGCACATCATCAGATCCATAGAGATTCCTTCCCTCCAGGAAAATAACCTATTTTAGCAACAATCCACTGAGAAGAGACAAGAACACAATCCTTTTAGCCCCACCAACCTTGAGGTATCAATTTCCAGAATACCTAACTACATCCAGTGTGTTCAGAAATGTGCTGAAAACTGGATAGGGTACTGGTTTTATTTTCCTATCCTCTGGTTGCCAATAGAAAGGTATCAAATCAGCTATAAGCTGCCTAAGAAGACAGAAACAACAACATGGAAAATATTACAATAGGTCCAAGGGTTCAGATCACCAACGAACAGTACCTCCCAGAGCTACTGCTTGAGTAACCTACATGCTCAGAGTCGGTATCCAGACTTTGATTCAGAGTGACGTTGCTTGAGGACATGCAACACCTTGAGTTGGGGGGGATGTTAGGACCACACAATGTACCTTTTTGCCTATACTTTTTTCCACTATTACACTCTTGATCACCCACATTTAAACTCATACTATCAGTTTATCTGATCATTCCAAAGGTATACAATGTCCCTTCTCATTACTATACATTTAATCTATTTTGCATAATATTTTACATCACTCTCGTACTTAACCATTGATTAGAAAGGTATAAGTGCTGAAACAATTCAAACTGCAGATAGGGCTTGTTGCTGAAACACAGAGCTGTTACACAGTCCAGGGTCGCAGATGTTGAAACACAGAGCTGTTACACAGTCCAGGGTCCCAGATGCTGAAACACAGAGCTGTTACACAGTCCAAGGTTGCAGATGCTGAAACACAAAGTTGTTACACAGTCCAGGGTCCCATATGCTGAAACACATAGATGTTACACAGTCCAGAGCCGATGATGCTGAAACACAAAGGGAGCCGCTACACAGTCAGTGGTCAACAAAAACTCTACAACAGTCTCACGTGAGACAAGCACCAACCATCACTCCTACATGGGAATGATGAAACAGTCAAGAGCGCAAATCCCGTGGCTGAAACAACCCTCGATTTGCGATGCTGAAACAACATCAGCAACAACGAGAAGGACCTGTTACTCTAGTCGTAGCAGCAACACCTCATTCAACACTTGTAATAACATTCTGTTGCGCAAGACTAGGATATCCTATTTTGGTTTAGAAATTCGATCTGACTAAGAATAGGACTCAGATATACATTGTAATTTTTGATCAATTGTATCGAAGGGGTTCCCTCTTTAAATAAGAGGAAATCAACATTCAAGGAATCCAAGTTTTATGTATTGAGAAAGCTTCAGAGAGAGGGACGTACTTCATTTCCATATTGTAATATGATACTTTGATAGATGAATAAAATACTACTTTGAGTATCCTTCTCTAGCCTTCTCGTTTCAGGGGAATCTTGTGAGAAGGGAGGGCCCACCTTCTTCACAAGATTCACCCATTAGTTTTATAGTGTGTTAGAGTAATTTTTTTTTATGCCTTGATTAACTTTTGTCTTGCTGAAACACTACTTTTAATGAATTTTGCTTTGCTGGAACACTACTGAACTCTGTCTTGTTAAGAACTTTAGTTTATTGAATGTTACATTATTTTCACGGAGTTCACAATCATTTTCATTAGTAATCTTGTGTGGTGATTTTATGAGGTTTGCTAATCAGAGTCTGGGTTAAGAGCCCCTGCTTAGAAAGGAAGGGATTAGAAGGTCCTGTTCTCTGTAGATTTCAATTGTTTCTGCAAGGTTTGCTAATCAGAGACTGGGTTAAGGGTCCCTGCTTAGAAAGGAAGGGATTAGAAGGTCCTATTCTCTGTAGATTTCAATTGTTTCTGCAAGTGTGCTAATCAGAGACTGGGTTAAGGGTTCCTTCTTAGAAAGGAAGGCATTAGAAGGTCCTGTTCTTTGTAGATTTCAATTGTTTCTGCAAGTGTGCTAATGAGAGACTGGGTTAAGGGTTCCTGCTTAGAAAGGAAGGGATTAGAAGGTCCTATTCTCTGTAGATTTCAATTGTTTTTGCAAGTGTGCTAGTCAGAGACTGGGTTAAGGGTCCCTGCTTAATGGAAGGGATTAGAAGGTCCTGTTCTCTGTAGAATTAGTAAGCTTCCAGTTATTTCTCACAAGTGTGCTGATCAGAGACTGGGCTAAGGGTTCCTGCTTAGAAAGGAAGGAATTAGAGGGCCCTATTCTCTGCTAGATAGAGTTAGCCTTTTATGCATTACTATTTTCATGAAAGTGTTTTAATTAGAAACAAGGTGTTGAAGTTCCTGCTTGGGAGTAAGGTTCATGTTCTCTGGTTACAGAATAGTTTTATCTTTCCTGTTGCAGTTGTTATTTTAGTGTAATCCAGGATTCTTTAGATTAATCTTTAAAGATCTGCAATAGGTAGGTTGCTTTCCTGTAATTCAAGTCAGAACTTCAGTACATTCAAGGCAAGTGTGATTAATATAGTTCCCTTTACTACAAATCTAAGTTGCTTTTGGAATTGAGCATATATAGTGTGTGGTTATCTTTGAAATAAACAAACTTCCCCGGGTTGACAATTTATGCAGCACTTGATTGTTTGAGTTAATTAAGCAATTATAGTGACCAACATCCACCATCTCCATGCTCATTTTCTCTTTAGTTTCTTCTTATTCCAGGTCTACTATCTGAGAGGATGGTGTGATTTTCATTTTATTGAGAATATTTTGCTGACTACTAGTACCCAGTGCCTCTGAACTTCTCCTCTTGTTATAAACACTCATCTTTGGAGCTTTGAAAATCAACCTTGGGAAAGTTTTATGTGTCTAGATCTGTTGAGGGGTTGACCCTGTCTGTTCTGTGTGATCAGGTTGCAAAGTGAATTCCATGTCTAGACATGTTTCCAAATTTGCTATTTTATCATATCCTTCAACTTGCTCATGCTCATAGGGGCCTTGCCTACTCGAAAACCTTCTTTTAGATATGATCTGGTGTGGGTCATATATCTTACCTTGTAACTGTGCAAACCCAAATCCACTGATTTTGGCTTGGATTTGAGGTAGACATGACCTGGCTTTTATCACAAAAGGTCCTATCACGAAAGGAAATTTTAAATTAGATGCCTTGTGCGTTTTCAGAAAATGCTTTGTCTCTGAAATAATCCTTTGTCTGATGAACTCTAGGGAAAAGACTCTGGGAGTCAGGAAGACAGGAAAAAAATGAGGTCCTTCTTAATAACCATACACCCAAATTACAGTTCAATGCATGAACAACATCCAATCTCCCACCCTATTCTCTGGATTTGGTTGTAACGAGATTTTCATTTCTTCCAAAACCCTTGGCAGGTCCATGCCGAAGATGAGACTATACACCCTAGACATGATATTGTTGATGAAAATAAGCATGTTGATCCTTTTGCATTCAGTGGAGATGAATGCAGCTTCAAGGAATTCGATCGTATTTGATTCCAGAAACATTCTCATCAAGTGTGTGTAGTATCTGAAGTGTCTCAGTGAATTGAAATTTACCAGCTGTTGATGCATATTATCAGCGATGAACTTTTCAAAATTGATACAGACTGACTGACTAGACTCTGACATAAAAAAAGGTCAATAGGAAACCCAACATGAATTATACTACAAACTTGTCTTTATCCAACCCTAAAATTTGACTAAGTAGGGAATAATCCCACTAGACCTCAATAATCATGATGCTTACATTGATAGGTAATGAGTGACTTTCAGAATGGTGTTCAGGTTTAACAATGGTTTGCAGAAATAGGGTTTTTACTTTGGGGGTACATTCTCAGGAGACTGTGATCATTTTCTCTTCCTCGAAGGGCTCTGACACTTTGGGGAATACTCTGGTATACTGAGGGTGTGTCGAATTGATGGACTATCTATTTCTCATAATACCTTTGACCCTAACTTATTCAAAATGACCTTTTTTTCCTGTGAATACTATTCCGCACACCATCTTACGAACTCTGGGAAAGGGAAAATGACTTCTACAACATAAGGGGTAATGGAGGCTTGGGCCGATTCAAGGAAGGGTATCTGTTTTCCAACATTGTCTAGCAAATTTGATATGGAAACGGAAATGGGTCAGATTGTTATTTCTATGTCAAATACATCGAAACCCCTGTCAATCAGGGCTTCTTCTTTAGAGATGAAGTCTTGTTCTTTCATGGATAAAACAACAGGGTTAGTGGCCATGATGAAAAATACCTGTAAATCAGCAGAGAATGCTCGGAGTTGGTTCACTATTCATCTTTAGTTTCAAATGGTTGAGTGCTTTGAAATATCATAAAATAATTATTCGGGGCTCTCCTTTTATATGCGTTTTTCGATAGCGGGGGTTGGAAAAAACCGGTTTTGAGTAGACCACTTTTCACCCTGATATGCCTCTTATGGCACCACGTGTCCGAGAAATGAAACCATGGTATTTTCCTTGGCCCTCCCTCAAACAATTATCCTCTGTGCTACTTCATTTCAAGATATGTGTCTTGGTCGTCGATTTGGGCCACTTCAATATCTACAGTCCGCAGTGTCCTATCAACTTTCGATACTGGGGGTTGGAAAAAATGGTTTCAAGTAGGCCACTTTTCACCCCGATATGCCTCTGATGGTGCCACGTGGTCGCACGTTGAAACCACAGTATTTTCCCCACCCTGCTCTCACCTAATTAAACCTCATGCTATTTCATCGCCCGATATGGTCATTAGCCATTGATCTGGGCTGCTTCAAGATCTATGATCCGCCAGGCCCCACCTTTCGTGCCTCCGCTATATTGGCCCTTTTCCGCCAGATGTAGCCCGGTCCTCCAAATCACGCTGTATCTCTAAATTTCTTTAGTTCTCTGCTAAATCTGAAATTTGTAGTCCATACATAATTATTATGGTGAAAACATAGGCTCCAACTAGGGATGTTATCCTCCCCGCGAGGTAGCAAGGAACCGTAGACCTAGTGCCTATCCATTGGGCCGTGATTTATTCATGTAATATGAATCCGCTGATCTTTATTCAAAAACTCAAAATCAACCCAACATAGCTCAGGGCCTTCACCTTGGGCTTCAACTATACTTCTTTTATTCCAACTTCTTTATGCAAAAACGTAAAATTGATTATATACAATGAATGGGTGGGGTGATGATTGTTCAAACAATGTAATGCTTGAGGAACCTGCCATTCACAGACCCTCCTCCAATGAGCTCTCCATTACTCTCTTGTAACAAGTAGGCATTACTCCCATGGTATGCTCCAATTTTGAACAGGCCCAACCATAGGTGATCAAATTTCCCATGTTTTCCCTTATCTTCGTTTATGGCATCCCATTTTAGTACCCAGTCTCCTGGTTCGAAGTTATCCACCTTGGTATGTCTGCCAAAAACCTCTTTGATCTTGTCTTGGTGTAGTTGAGTATTGTCGAAAGCTTTTTCTCTAGTTTGTTGTACACTGATGAGTTCATCCTTCCTTCTTCGTGTGGTATATGTCTCTACATATTGCTCCTGCAACAATATCATTACTAGTAACCCCAATGTAGTAGGAAAAATCGCTTCAATTCCATATAAAATCTAGAATGGGGACGTGGCAATGGATATTTTTGGGGATATCCTATCAGCCCACAGTGCGTGGATGAGATTTTTGTGCCATGCCTTTTTATTCTCTTGCAACAATTTTTTGATGATTCTAACTAAGATTTTATTCGAAGACTCGACCAATCCATTCTTTTGAGGGTAGTATGATGTAGAATGACCAAGGGTGATATTTTAATCACTACATAATTTTTCTATTTTCTTGGATTTGAAAGCTTCTGCATTGTTTGTTATGATCTTAGTCGGGCACCCGAACCTGGACATAATATTTTCTTCTAAAAACTGGATGATAACATCATATGTTTCCTGCCTGGTGGGAACTGCCTCAATCTATTTTTGTTAGAATCCACCTGTGTTGGGCTGAGGATTGTGGACATATTTCCTCTATAAAATTGAGACCCCATTGTCTGAAAGGAGCTTCGACATAAATGGGCTTCAAAGGAAGAGGCTGCAATTTTCCCTTTCCATAAAAAATTTGACATTCATGGCATTTTGAAACCTCTTTATAGACATCAGGAAAAATGTTGGGCCAATAGAACCCAACCCTCAAAATCTTATGCACAGTTGTCTTCCAATAATGATGACCTCTAGAGTCACCCTTTATGGAACTCTCTGATGGTTTTCTCTTCTTCTCTTTCTATCAAACAACTCAATAAAATTCCCCCTAGATCTTTCCAATATAGAGATTCATTCACTATACAAAATTTTTCCACCTTCAGTTTCAAGAATCTGGCTTTTGTTTTACTAAATTCGAGAGGAGCCTACAAAATTTTTCAACACAAAGATAATATCTGCATACCATGCAGAGTCAAGAAATTTCTGGGATATTTGTGGAGTCACCTTTTCCTCTTCTATTGTACTATCTGACAACTCTGTAAGGAATTTTATTCCTAAAATTTCATAATTTGTCTGTGCCATCAACTTTGCCAATCCTTATCCCTTGACCAACTTGGTGGGTTTGATTTCCAAGTCGTATTCTAATAGAATTTCTATCCATTTTCCCCTCTTTCCTTTAGGATCAAGCTGGGTCAGGATGTCTTTCACTGAGTTGTTGGGTACATAAGTAGTAGTATGAGAATGTAGGATGTAAACTATGAATTCTTTCAAGGCTTTGACCAGAGCATAGGCTTGCTTCTCCATGATGTCATATTTCAAAGGAGCATCCCTCAATTTCTTGTTGCAACACGCTATGGGTTTCTAAAAATTCTGGTCATCTTTCTAGAGTAAAACACCAACAATTGTGTCCTCTGAGGTGAAAGAGAACAATATGAAATCCTTCTCAAAATTAGGACTCGCAAGTACTCGAGCCTTGGTTAATGCCATTTTGATGTCTTCAAAGGATTTTCTTGCTTCAGGAATCCACTTTATTTCATTTCCCTTCTTGAGCATGTTTTTGATGTGTTTTATGATTTCATCTAAATTTGGGATAAACCTTCTCAGAAAATTTACTTTCCCCAAGAAATATTGAACCTCTTTTTTACTTCTGAGTATGCTAATTTTCAGGATTCCCTCAACTCTGTTGGGATATACCTTTATCCCTTCTTTTGAAATAACGTGACCCAACGACTTTCCTTATTCCATGGCTAAATTTGACTTCTTAGGATTCAACGAGATTCCGAACTTTCTACATTTTTGAAATGCCCTTCTAAGATGATTTAGGTGTTCTTCATCTGAGGTGGAATACACAGTGATGTCATCAAGGTAGACAACAATGAATTTGTCTTTTTCATCAACAAAAACTATATCCATATCTCTTTGAAATTTCTCCCCTGCATTCATAAGCCCGAAAGGCATCTTGGCATACACAAATGTACCCCATGGTGTGGTAAATGTCATCTTTTCCTGATCGTCAGGGTGCACCATAATCTGATTGTATCCTGAAAATCCATCTAAAATTGACATCTTCTGAGAACCCACCACCTTTTGTAAAATATGATCCATATTAGGGAACAGGTAATGATATTTTAGAGATACTTTGTTTAGATTCCAAAAATCCACACACAACCGGATTTCTCCACTCTTCTTTCTGACTGGCACCAGATTTTCCACCCATTTGGAAAATCTCAAGGACACCATGATTTTAGCTTCAAATAGCTTCTTTACTTCTTTCTAAATCAGGGGTAGAAACAAAGGATTTATTCTTCTCAATTTCTGTTTGAATGGCTTGTGATCTTCTTTGATTGGGATAACATGCTGAATTATACTTGTGTCATAGACTTTGAAATCATCATAGCTCCAGGAAAAAACATCAGGGAATTATTTCATCAATTTTACATACCTCTCCTTGACTTCAGGACTAAGATTTCTGGACAACTTAATTACCTTTGGATCCTCTGAGGTCCCAATATTGCAATATTCTACATCCCCTTCATTTACTGTAATCTTTGGACTTCTCGCCACATCATTATTATCAAAGAGTTTCTACAATGGGACTAGACCTTTAGGAACAATGTTTCTCTTTAGCTGAATGATATCTCTGCCTGCAATCTAATTGTCAAAATACCCTTCCTTTGTGAAAGCAGCTGCATCCACCTCATCATCACAATATTTATCATCAATGTTCAAATTCTCAAACTCATTCTCCATCTTGAGGAAACTTTCTATTTGTTTTTCATCCTCAAAAAATTGTCAGTGCTTCATATTATCTGGTACTGTTGGCCTGTACTTGACCTCAACCTTGTAGATTTTTTCAGGGAAAATTGGAACTTTGAAAATTGTTGCTGAAGTAGCCAAGGCATCAATGACCTGGTTCTATTCTCTTGGAATTGCTGAAAGATTACATTCTGGAAACTCTTCAAGGAGGTCTAGTACCAGATTTCTATAAGCCCTCAGTCTGGGGTGTTTTTCTTGGTATATGCCTTTGATTTGATTTATAATTAGCTCAGAGTCTCCATGTACATAAATTCTTTTGGCACCCAATTCTTTCAAGACTTTTAACCCCAATATTAATTCTTCATATTCAGCCATGTTATTTGTGCATGAAAAAACAAGCTTATAAGAACATAATTTTGAATCTCCTTTGGGATGATTGATCCAAATGCCAGCTCCCGCTCCTTCTCTGTAGGAAGCTCTATCAAAAATTAGCTTTCATATATGATCTTCTGCTTCATCCTGCTGTTTTGAGTCTTCCTCAATCTTTTGATCAGATCTCCCCTTGTTGAGCATGTCAATTTCTGGTTCTTCCTCTTCGCAACACAGGTCATTGAATAAAATAGAAGATCCCAACTCAGTTTCCACGGAGTATATGGGATGCTTTCTAGGATGTGACTTGTTGCTGAACATGTATTTGAGAAAAAATTCTCTGAAAAACCTTCTATATTGACCGAAAACAAGGATGGTGGCATATGACATGTCCATCTAGAGGGTTCCTTTTAATTTTGCAGCCCAAGATCTTGACAACAACATGCCAAATTTGGGAGGGATGTCAACCACTACTACATCCATGACCATGTTCTTTGCTTGAATTTGTGCCAAAGATACCACTAGATCTTTGATAAGACCTAGGTATTTCACCTTCCTGGAATCTAAAGAGAACAAGTCTATGTAAGGCCTAGTGATGTCCAAACCTATTTGTTCCATGACCACTTTGGGCATTAGGTTATGAGATGCCCCTGATTCCAACATGGAATTGTGTAGATTCATATCATGGACTTTCAGGCTAACATAGAAAGGGGGAACTTATTCATTATCACCATTTTCTTATACTCTTGGTCCGAATAAGATGGCAGGGTCGTCATCTTGTATGTTTAGGGTATCATAAGCCTATTCTGTTTTAAGCATCTTGATGATCTGATTTCTATATTCTCTACTCTTGATTAATTCATTAAATGGTACAAAAATTTTGATCTTAGCCATATCACTTTCAAAATTAAAAGAGGATGAAGTCTTCTTTACCTCTTTGGTGATCGTTTATTTCCTTGCCTCCAATATTCTCTTCTGTGGTGCTTCTTTTTGCTTTCCTTTGTCCACAATACCCTTTGCAGCAGAATCCTTTGCAGTAGAGTCTTGTGTAGCTGAATATTTTTTGGGATGACTTGAAGACGGTATGTTACTTTGAGCTTCTTTGGTGGGGTTTCCCTTCAGAGGATTTCCCTTTGGAGGATTTGGAGGTACCATTTGATTTCAAAGGTTGCATTGTCTTTGGAACTGCATGATGGCATTTTGTAATCCTGTATGGTAATCTTATGTTTCTGCTGACAACATTTCCTCTTCATCTTGCAGAAATATCTCACTTGCATCCATGAACTGGTCGTGTTCTTCTTTAGTAAAAAACACTTATGTTTCTTTATCATCATAGCAGTTCATGTTGTCATCAAAATATCAATCATA
>SNQJ01S0046860.1:27221-43729 GCA_010110895.2 Picea sitchensis
ACACCATTCTATAGTCTCACAGGCACCATCATCGATTCAGGAGGGCAACAGGTCGTACCCTTGAGGGTTTTCTAGCAGGGGCGCATCATTTCTTGGAGAGGAGTTCGATCCAGCTTTGTGACAGGGTCTATTGACATTCTAGCACCCGGGTATTACTTGCAGGGCCTTGTCCATAAGATTTTGAGCATTTTGGGAGGGTTACTCCTGCTAGATTATTATCTGGAGCATTGGGACGTTTTTGAGAGAAGGAGGGCACAACTGTGATTCAGATTTGTCTAGTTTGAGAGGGTTATACCTTAGATCTGACCCTGAGACTTCTCCCAGCAACTTGTGGTGGCCCGATCTATCTTTCTAGAGAATTTCAGAGTGTTTGGAGGCCTCCTCCATCAGGGCCAAAATATTGAGCTTGACAGTCTTCAGGAGGGCACAACCTGCATTAGGGTTTCAACAGTTTGGAGGGGTAAACTTTGGCATCTGGACTTCATACTTTAGGGAGGGATTCTACTTGCCCCAATCTATCTTTCTGTGGAGTTTAACACTATTTGGAGATCTCCTTCAGCTGGGCCGAAATCTTGGTCTTCTCATCTCTTCAGCAAGACGTGCCAGTAGCCAATGGGGGGTTTGGACGTGACCCTAGTTCTTCTTGCATTGACCTTCATTGTATATCCAACCTTTGGAGGCTTGTTTTGTTTTATTGGGAGCATTTTGTAGCAGCTCTTATATTATCTCTTGGAGCCATCTGATGTTATTCCAGAGTTGCATCCACTTTGTATCAGGTTCTTTCTTTTCATAATAATAAAGGTCAGATCTATGCTTTTTGGTTCCATATCTTGTGTATTGGTTAGATCTTGTATTTTCATTGAGTATATCTTCATATCTGTGCTTAATAACTGAATATAACCCTAAGGCCGAAACTTGAGAGGCCAACCTGCAAACACACACAAACAAACAAGTAAATCAGTGGTCAACTAGTGTTCCAAGCGAAAAAATTGTCTTGGGAACATTACAACCAACCCAATGCTCGGACCAATGTAATGGGATGGATGAGCGGGAAGTAAGATGGAAAGTGGTAAGTATGACGGGAGCGGATGATGACTTTTCAGAAATCCCCCCAGTGGCAACTCAAACCTATGGGCACATGCTTACTAGGGAATCCTATCATTCCTCTCAGACATGGTCAAGTGGATAAGTATAAGATCCAAGCATTTGTTAGAAACAAAAGGAATTATATGCACATATTCAAAGGCTTTGAGGATCAGAGTGACACATACCATGATACCCAGACTCATTACCTCATGGAGCAAGAACCATCTATGATACAGGACCACGCCGAAGGTGATGGATGCTGCTGCTGCTGACAAAGTGGAGGTGCTGAAAGGAAGAAAATATGGGTCCTCCAGGGCCATGCTCAAGTTGATCTGGCTCTCAGTACTCCATGTCTAGGACCTGTTGGTCTCGAGACATAATCTCCTTAGTTATCCCTAAAAGTGGGGGATAACAAGATTGAGCGTTTATCTCTTGGGGACGAGTTGTACTCATCTTGGGCGAATTTTGGAAAAGGGTTTGAGTGCCATCCCTTTAGAAAATCGATTTATTAGTGGCTGGAAAAAGCTATTATAGTAGGGCGTGTTATCTCTCCCATTGGTGTGACTTTTTGTGAGATCTTCACATTTTTGGGGCAGCCACCTTGATAACTGTCTTGCTGAGGATATTTGCTGCAGATTTCCCGTGTATTTGTGTCATTATAGCCTACATAACAGCTGCAATATCATTGTGATCAGATCTGAAAATTGCCTTGGCATTTAGCTCATATATTATATAAATAAGTCAAGGGTATGGAGGTACTTCTGTTGTGTTTCTTGTGTAATCCTTTGTTACTCATTCATGTGCCTTTTCTCGATGCTTTTATAATGTATACTATTATTCAAAGCAATTAAACACTTAATAAATTCATATAAACCAAAGCTACAACCATGAGATCCTAATTGTTGACGAAATGTCACTACCAAACTGCTGTCATAAACAACCAACTTCTTAACTATTATTACAGCCATCTACTAGGGAGCCGTAAGGGAGTATAAACCAATCTATATGCCACTCTCAAACATTAGGAAACCTTTAATTATAGTCGTGAAAACAATTTGACATCATTTGATATGAGCAATTGGTCAAATTTTCAAAATGTTTGACAAAAGTTCTCAACCACACAGATCTGATTTTTATACCATATTTGGTTGGGGATCTTACATGGATGGTGCGCTGACAAAGATGACGCTCTCGCTGGTCCAATACGGCTTGTGGCTGCAACCAAATGGAACCTTCTTCATACAACTTTGGTAGGATGGTCTAGGTGTGGCATTTGGTGCCAACCACTTTCTTTGGGCATGAGACATGAAAACCAAGATGTAGCTTTGAGTGACTAGGAAAATCTAATTGATAGGCCATTGGCCCCACGTGTTTGAGAATAGTATAAGGACCATAAAATTTTGGTGCAAGTTTCTGACACTGTTGGGCTTTGAGTGAAGTCTGGTTGTACGGTTGGAGACGGAGAAACACCTGATCCCCTTCAGCAAATTGACGTTTAGAACGACCTTGATCTGCTTGTTTCTTCATGTGGTTTTGAGCCATTACCAAATTTTCTTTTAGAGTACGGAGAATGGTCATGCAGAATGTAAGATTGTGGTCAACCTCCTGAACCTTGGAGACACCCGACATGTATGGGAGAACTGATGGTGGCTTCTGTACGTAGACGACTTCAAAAGGAGTCATGCGAAAGGCACTATGGTAAGAGGTGTTGTACCACCATTTAGCTAGGGGTAACCAATGAACCCATTGATGTTGTTTGTCAGACGCAAAACACCTCAAATATGTTTCCAAACACTTGTTGACCGCTTCCGTTTGGCCATCAGTCTGGGGATGATAGGTTGTGCTGAGATGAAATTGAGTTCCCTGGAGTTTGAGTAATTCTTTCCAAAAATTGCTGGTAAAAGTGGAATCACAGTCAGAAACAATAGAATGAGGCATTCCATGAAGTTTGAAGATATTATCCATAAAAAATTGAGCCACTGTGGATGTTGTGAACGACCGTTGAAGAGCACATAAATGAACATATTTGGAAAGACGATCCACTACCACCATGATGATTAACTTATTGCTTGATTTGGGTAAGCCAACAATGAAATCCATAGAAATATCCGTCTAAATAGTAGGCGGAATTGGAAGTGGTTGGAGTGTACGAAGAGGTTTGAAAGTCTCTCCCTTATTGTGTTGACATGTATCACATTCGGCCACAAAGGTGCGGATGTCCTGTTTCATACCGTCTTAGATGAAGGATCATTTGACCCTTTCATAAGTTTTGGTAAAACCTGAATGGCCCGCTATAGGTGAAGCATGAAAATCAGAGAGCCCCTTAGATTTAAGGGTCGATTGTTTGCTTAAATACAAGTGACTTTTATAGCAAAACTCTTCATTGTGCCAAGAGTACTTGTTAACCCCTAGATTTTCACCCTTGAAAATCTTGAGGGTTAAGAGCCAGCATGCACTACTTAGGTTGGCATTCTGAGATTCACCTAGAGTTTAGCACTTATGGTGAGCAGAGGTTGGTTCTCATCATAGACAGGTATATGATCGATACATGGTTGGTTGGTTCAGAGTTAGAGTTAGCAGGTGTTCCTTTGCATTTGAGAGAGATGTCTACATACAACAGGTGTTGCTACTTTTTAGGAGCCATGGTTTGAGTGGGTCTCTTGATAGTTTGGAGCAGTTATGAGTGTACAAGGGTGGTCCTTGCATGATTCTAGGCCCGATAACACTTTTACGAGCGACATGCAAGAACTTTCTATTTCTAGTAGTTTGAGCTCTAGGCCCCATATTCAGATTTTGAGCACATATTATTGATCCTTGAGACATTATGAGTCTTTTGGACCTTTTCCAGGATGATTTGGCACAAATTTCTATTTTTAGCAAGTTGAGCATCAGGGCTCGCATGTCAATTATGATTGCAGATTCGGATTCCTTGCGGAAAATTGAATCGAATGAGTATAATGTCATGGACATGCAAGGACTTTCCATTTTAGTAGTAGACACATGATGGTGGTCTCCTAGTCATTCCAAACATTTGTGGAGAGTTTGGGTTAGTTTCGATAAGTTTCAAATTTTTGGGATCGGATGGCTATTTTTGGAAATTTCTATTTTTAGTAGTCATTGTCATCTCCAACAGTGACATGTGGCAGAGTATCAGGATGATGTGGCATCTACATGGCATCATGGGCCAAGGGTGCATTTTCCAAGGATTATGTATTAAATGAGAATTAATTAAGCTAAAGAGGTGGTGCATGGGTGAGGTGGCATTGTCTGGAGAAAGTTTAGTCACTCAAGGGTAATTTTTCTCACTCTATTCCTCTCACTTTCCATATTTTCACTTTCCATGCAATCAATGTCTAAAAATTCTCCCTAAATTGTTTTTAAACGTGAAATTCCTAAATTTTAGGAAATCCCTAAAAAATAGGGCGAATTTCCTTTTAACTCATAACTCCCTCATCCCTTGGCCAAATTTAGCAATCTAACATGCGCTGGAAAGATAAAATTATCCTCCATGCATCTTAGCCATTATTTAACTCACAATGCGCATACATTCTCATTCATAACTCACCATGCACATTACTCACTCACACTTATTCCCCCATGCACATTAATTCTTAAATTTATCACTCACACTTATTCCCTCATGCACATTAACTCCTATTTTATTCACACTCCTATCCTATATATTGGATGATCTTCATTGGTTATTGGTCAGTTCTTAGCAACAACTAGCATAGTGTTTATTTCTCATTTCTCTCTCTCTCTCTCTCTCTCTCTCTCTCTCTCTCTCAGTCCAGTGACTCTTCTTTGAGCAAAGTGATCATTGTACCGGTTGTGGACTTGCCAATTGTGGCGTAACCAACCTTCTTGCAAGCCTATCAATAAATAAATCGAGTGTTTGTGTTCTAACCTTGTTTCTTGTCAGTGTTTTGTGAATTTTTCAATCTTATTTGTCATTCTCCTTAACAATTCTTTGTGATTTTATTGATCTTTTGAGTAGTTTTATGTTTTATTTCTATTCTATATTCATTGTGCTAACCCTACAGGATCCCTCCAAGTGAAAAACTATATTTTCCCCATCGTTTTGGATAGTTTTAACATGTTGTCCAAGATGAACAACTTGTTGTTTTTTGGGTTTACACACAGAAAATCAGTCTTGAAAGACAACAACAAGTTATCCAGGGTGCCTAGGGACTCCTCACTAAGGCTAGAAAGCACTAGCCCAAACGAAGAGGGATCTATCCCGTAACAATTTGGAGATTTACTCCAATTAGTCAGGTTTTCATCGTTGTAATAACATGTTATATCAACTCAATTGGAGGGTGGAAATTTGTGCTAACAAATTGGCGTCGTTGTCGGGGAATGCAAGTCTTGATGATAACGACATTGGTGAGTTTTTACTTTAATTTTTTCTAACTTACCTGACGACTCCACTGGATACATGCTGACTCCTTAAGGGACTGACACGCAGATCTCCCAGTTTTGATTCCCTCACAAGGTCTAGTTCCGAGCTTCAACAAACCCTAACATCATTTCCTCGAACAAGACTATCCCATCACCAAGAAATCCTCTCGAAGTTGGCAAGCGTATGAATTCTTAGGTAAGTTCTTTTTCAATGAGCAATATCATGAGTGTATCTTCGACCATTTTATCTTTCATTTTATTTCCATCTCGAGCTAGTAATTGGATAACAACTTTGTTTTTTTCTATCTGAGACTAACAATATGGATGCAACTGTGAGGCCACCAGTAAGGTGGATATTTTCTGACTTTGACCCATTAAGTTTTGTTGCATTCCTAGATTATCCTCATGACTTACCTGCACATAAATGGATTAAACACATACCTTTGTTTGTAGGGAGGTTGGGAGAATCAGTTTAGGATCACTTGGCTAAATTTTTGCAAGTGGTGAGCAATTATACTGTGGAACATGAGGATGTGGTGATGAGGATGTTTGTGTCGGCCCTCGAGGGGGAGGAATGTGCATGGTACAAGTCCCTTCTAATGCTTCCATTGATGGATGGGATTCCTTCTAGGAGAAATTCACTAAGAGATGGGAAAATACACATGACATTTTCTTCTTATGCACAATTTTTTCCATTATTAAAAAGCATGAAAGTGAAACTATTTTCCAATTTAATGCTAGTTTTTCCAAATTTTACAATCGAATTCCTTACAGAGTAAGGCCTAACGAAGATGCTTCTTTGATTTATTATCTTGAGGCATTTGATGATATTTTTGATGTTTTTCTTGGGAATGAAGACCCTCAAAATATGGAGGAAGGGCAAGCTGTCGCTATCAAGTTAGAGAGAAATTACCTTGCAGCTTGTAAACTCCCTCTAATCCATGTCCCATACCAACCAGTGAAGGTAACTCCACTCGATGATCTTCAACCATTGGTTGTTACAAAAGTGCAAGAACTTTGTGTTATTGAAGATGAACCACAACTTGCACCGTGTTAAGTTCCTAGAGATGAACAAGAGGGTGATAGCCCAATTTTAGATGATCCGGAACCAATAGCTGCACCATTTGAACCACACACAGAGGTCCAACAAGATAAACGTGAAGATTTTAATACTCAGGAGTGTTCATTGGCTCCTCCCATTAGTGAAGATGAAAAATTTCAAAAGGATAAAAAATTTCAAGAGGAGGAACCACATGTTAACCAAGTAGATACTAGAGATCAATCAACAAGGGATTTCATCCGTGCCCATCCTAGTAGAGGCTTCATCCTTTCCTATCATATCAGTTTTTCAGGAACAACTTGATCTGATACCATTACAACAGGAGGAGCCAAGTTGGGTTCAACCAGAGGATCATGTCTCGTACACTTTGTCTATGATTTTGCATCTCGCGGTTGTTCTTCATGATCCTAAGATTGATCAGGGCTCAAATATTAAGATTCATCATGATCCAGTTGAGCTCAGGATGATGAAGGTATTTCAGCAGGTAGATTCCAAGAGTTTTGGTTTTCATGCATTCATACTTGTTACTGTTGAAATACCATGTTCCAAACCCAAACCAACAACCTTCAATCAACCAACAACCTTCAACTATGCCTTCATTAGCAAGTACATCAAGGCAGATTTGGGTCATATGAGATTTCACGGTTGGCCCCCCTGGAAGGTTGACTTTGTTGACTTCTCCCGATGAGATGATCATTTGGCTACATGGTTACATTGGTCCTTTGAGTATGATGATTTAATCATGGTAGCTTAGAGGTAAAACTTTTGTGTTTAGGGTAGTTGTCTTTCCTTTCAGAATTGTCTTTTCATGATGTCTTTCCTTATTGACGATTTTTTACAGTTTTAGAACAACAATTTACTTTTCCCTTGCAATGTCTTTTCCCTTTAGTTATTTACTTCAGTCTTTGCTTAAGTGTTGCTGACTTTTTCCTAGTTATATTAGCATGTGGTCGTGTCTTGTGTGTCTTTCTTTTCTTGAATAAATCACTGTCCATAACTATTATTCCTGGGATAAAATTTGAATGTCAAATCCTTCACATGTCGTGCCTTTGTGTCTATCATTAGAGTGAGTCTGGATGGGGGTCCCATTTTGTCATTGTTCCCAAAGCATTGAGCCTTTAGGAGGGGTAGTTTGGGGAGACATATAAGTGTCTTGAGTCTTCTTATGTCTTTTCTCCTCATCTCTTATCACTGATTCCTTTTCTTTGAGTGAGTCCTCCCCCTTCTCTAGCAATAGGGATATGGTACCTGGTTCTTTCATCTTGACCTTCTTGAGTTATCACTTCGTGTTGAGGGAAGAGAGACATCCTTGCTCTTCTTTTCAGCCGGTCATCATGTATCGACTTCGACACATTATCTTCGGATGGCCCAGAAGTAGATCACCTTGGTAGTCATTAGCCTCATTGGTAGTTATCTCGCATCCAACAAGGCTGGATATCATTGGGCCTGTTATCGCTCAAACTGTAGGTTGGGAAAATCCTGACCCAATCCATGAGATGGTGATAACTCTGGGGGAGTCTACCCACTGTCACCTTAGATGAACCCTCCCCTCGCTTCAGTGAAGGAGAAATCCAACACAAGGGGGGAATCCCGGGTGACCTTCGGGGGAAATGAGATGGAAAGTGAGGTTATGGAAGTGATACCCCTATAGGTCAAACTACTAAGTGGATAATGTTTCTTGGAAACAAGTCTTAGAGATGGTTAATGATTTCCAAGTGCTTGAGTACCTGTGGAAGATAGTTGTGCCTGCTCAAGAAACAAGAAGAGACAAGTATACAAGCTCAAAGACTAAGTGGACAAACAAGTTAAGCTTGATTTCCCAAACTACAACAGTAAACAAGAGTATATATCAGCAAGGAATAAAGCTAATTACTGCAGATTTAACCACTCAAAGCATCAAAGATTTATTGAGAGATGAAGCACAAAACATGTAGATTAATTCCCAATACTTTAGCACAAACTTTAGTGGTATTAAAGGGTTGTTGTATGATGTTTTCAGAGTATGTTTGTAACATCCAAATGGCTGTAGCAAAGATTTGCTACATAAGCAAGTTTCAACCACTAAAACAAACAAGTAATCCAACAAAAATTTCAGCAATTAGTAGTAGAAAGATAGTGATGGCTTACTAACAAATTTCCACGGTTGAAACACAAGTTAAATTCAAAGATATAGAGTGATTTGTTGCAGCCCTAATGGTTGTAGCTTTATTTAGTTATAGCTCGAAGTATACTAGGACAATCAAGACGCCCTAGAGGCTTTAGCAAGCTTAAAGCATCAAGAAAAGATTCCAACTTGAACAAAATCAATATTTCTCTAAATTACGTTTACCTATGCAACTAATTTATTTATCCAATGCAATAAATGATTAGTACTTTGCCAAATGGGTTATGCAGTCTTCTTGTTTTAGGCTAGGCCTACTAAATCTCAAGGGGTGTAAGCCCTTTTACTCCCTTGAGATAGTAACCCCAACAAGGTAAAGTCTAGGAGGGTGTAAGCCCTTTTACTCCTCCTAGCAACCTTTGCAATAGCCTTTTCAACAAACAATAATGATAAAACTTGGTGGAGGGTGTATTCCCTTATACTGCTCCAAGGATCTAGCCTATAACAACCATGGAACAAGAAATAAACCTAACAAAGTGTAGATTCTCCTTACCAATTCCAAAAAATGCCAAGACAAACCCTAGCTACCAAGCATTCTTCATTACCAAAGCAAGAGAAAGAACCTCCAAGAGATAGCGCACCACTTCATTCCATAAGACAAGAGATAAACCATATCACAAGAGAGAGAGAGAGAGAGAATGAATTTTCCCAAGAGGGGCGCAAATTTCAGCCAAGTAGTCTTCTCACAATGGGAGAGCTATATCTTAAAATGAAATGAAATGATTCTTATTTATACAAAACTCCTATAAAGTGTTTGTCCACTTAACTTAGGGTAAACCACAAAATAAGGGAGACATTTCCCTTTATTTTGCCCCTTTACAACATTAAATTTAATTTGCACATGAGAAAATCCATAAAAAGGCATGACATCACCCCTTCTAGGGCAACGTTTGGCACTTTGAGCAAGTCATTTGAGCTTGGAGATGAAACGTTGGGCCTCCAAAGGCCTCCTCCTTGTGCGCTAGGGTCTCTTCCATAAATCTAAGGCTTCTCTTCGTAAAAAAAGTGCCAAGTGTCAAGCCAACACCACCACAACCAAAACCCTTGCCCAAACAAAACGACAAGCCCTAAGATGTAGCGCTCTATCCCCCAAAGGCAAGTTGTTGGGGTGATGAAGGGCTAAGAGAGGTCATCCAAGGTGTCTCTCAAGCCTCCAAAGGCTACAATCATCATCTGGTGTGCGGGCCATCGTATCCAACATGTCGTCCTCATGCCCAAGGAATCCCAAGCTAGTCTTGTTCCTCCAAAATTGTCCACCAAGCAAGGTCTTGCAAAGATAATGAATATGCCCTCTAAGGATCTCAAGTCAAATGTATCATGATAAGTAAATCAAATCAATAAAAGAGTCACCTAAGCATGTGCATCAAAAACCACCTCATCAAATTAAATAAGTGCTCAAAGACCCTATGCAACTTGCCAAGTTTAGGTATGGGACAAAGTGACCTATTGGGTGAATCATTCCCTAAGTCAAGGAGTGTTTCCTAGGTGGACCCCCCTCTAAGCCATGTGGAGAAGATGAAGTGGATGAGGGCAAGTATTTTGCGCATGGGGTTCATGACATACAAGGGATCATGGTGTCTCATTTATGGGTGCCTTTGTAGAGGGTGTGTCGCACCTTCGTTTTCAATGCATCATTTTTCCAAACCCATTTAATGCCATTAATTAATTAAGGTCCAAAACAACTGGGTACTCCCTATGGGGTAACATATATCTTGGGAGGCAGTACCACAATGTTACTTGAAGGGAGAGGTACGCAGAGTGCCATGGGGTTAAAGTCTAGCTTGTAACACATTTGTGTAGATCCCTCAACAAGTGGAACATTTATATATATGTGTTTGCTTTTGCAGGTCTTTGAATTTCTAGGAGAAACATTTCATTGTTCTCAAGACCTCTTTGGGTGATCATTTGGAAGGTTATGATTTGGCTTTTATCTTTTTCCAGCTACATTCTATAATGTTCCCAAGCTGATTTTGCCAAGGAACAAAGGTTGTTTGACTGTTTGTTTGAGTGTTTAAGTGTGTTATGCAGGTTTTCTTCACCAAAGTTGTGCTGAAGGATTTTTCATGAGATTTATAACATAAAATCTATGGACATAGCACAATAACACACACATATAACAATGTACAGAGATAGAACACTAGACAAGAACTCAACAACTTCAGATCTGACCTTTATTTAGATAGTAGATGATCTTCATACAAAAGATCTGCAGATCTAGATAGATAGAGATAGAATATCAAAGATGGAATGAATAAGGCTCCAATAAGCTCAAGTACTAAAGAGAAAAGCCTCCAAAGGCATCACAATCACCAGAAGATAGGGACAAGATCAATTTCTTTCTTTTCTAAGGTTGGAGCTCCTCTGTCTAGCTGAGTTGCGCACTTCCTATTGGTTGTAGCTTCTCGATATTTCGACCTTCCTCCTCTAGGGCTCCAAATCCCTCCAAAACCCCAAGGATAGTAGATTTGAGTAAGATAAACCCCTTGGATGAGTTTCTTGTTGAATAGAGGTGTTTGGTCACACCAAATGACTAAATCTCCTTACTGGAGTGCACCCTCCTCCTATAGAACTCGTGCCAAGCTCCCCAATAAAAGATAGGCAAGGAAAATTCCTCAAAAATGTGCTAGGAAAGGCGCCCTAGGCCCAACAACCATTTCCCAACAGGTCTGACCTCCAAATGCCTTTTCCTCTCATTAGATCGAACTATTCTTCCTCAAGTAGTGTGCCCTTCTGCTAGAAACCCTTCACTGGTGCGTACTTCTCTTCCTATGCCATGTAAGATCTACTTGTGACTGAGTAGAATGGTGAGGGAGGGATCTTCCACCTCCTAGACCAAGCTTGGATCGAGAAAGGTGGAATCTTTGACCACCGAGCTAATCTTTAGGGTTTGTTCTCCCAAAACCCTTAAAACGTCCTTAGCTCAAGAGCTCAAGATGCAAAAGTGAAATGACAAGAATGAGGAGTGAGGCACCCTCCTTTTTCTTTTATACCTCTGATCTAATTTCCACTTAAGTTAATTGACCACCTTCTAAGGTTCTTTTCCTTTGTTTTCTTCATGTGGCCTTTTTCCACTTATTTCACATTTTTCCCAAAGTCACTTTAAAATTATAACATTATTCATAAGTGAACACTTTGGAGCCTCTTAGTCCCCAATTTCTCATTAGACTATAGTCTAGTGGGGACATATATACTACTAAGTCTCTATAACCCT
This sequence comes from Picea sitchensis, assembly GCA_010110895.2. NCBI lineage: Eukaryota > Viridiplantae > Streptophyta > Pinopsida > Pinales > Pinaceae > Picea > Picea sitchensis. The sequence goes on from SNQJ01S0046860.1 coordinate 39,141, forward strand.
CTTGTCAAGAGGTGGGGGACATTACAATCTCCCCTACTGGGAATTGCTTGCCCACAAGCAATTCTGACCCTACTTTCTGTAGAACCTGTTCATTTTCCCAAGTAGCATCCTCTATAGGAAAATCCTTTCCTTTGATTAAGTACTCCTTGATGTTCCTCTTCCTTAGTCTCTTCTCCCTCACTTTCAACACCTTTTCAGGTATCAATACCAACTATCCTTCGTCATCCATGGGAGGTAGTTCCTCAATAGGAGTGATGTGTTTCCCTATGGCTCTTTTCATACATGAAAAACATTATGAATCTTGCTTCCTTGGGGTAGTTCAAGCTCATATGCCACGACCCCTACCTTCCTCTTTACCCTGTATGGTCCAGAGAAGCGAGGTTGAAGATTTTTTGTGCCATTCTTCTTTATGGATGCTTGTTTGTAAGGTTGGAGTCTCAAATACACAAAATCACCAACCTCAAAAGTGTGCTCCACCCTGTGCTTATCTGCCTGTATCTTTTGTTGATTTTGTGCCCTGTGCAAGTGATCTTTGAGTTCTCTGAGTATATCTTGGATCTTTTGGATCCAATCATGTATCATAGGTTCTCTTATGTTCTCGAATACAATCTCCACAAAGGTGAGAGGGTCATAACTATACAAAGCTTGGAAATGAGACATACCAATAAACATGTGGTAGGTGGTGTTGTAGCAATACTCACCCAAGTGCATCCACTTAACCCATGCCTTATGTTTCCCTGATATATAATTCCAGAGATATCCTTCCACCCATTTGTTGACTATTTCGGTCTGGCCATCAGTTTGGGGATGATAGCTAATGTTGGGAATCAAGGTCGTACCTACCAATCTGAATAGCTCCTGCCAAAAGGTACTCATAAACCTATTGTCCCTATCACTCACAATGGTCTTGGGCAACCCATGCAACCTGAATATCTCTCTAAAGAATAGTTTTGCCACCTGTGATGCACTGTAATTTGTGGAAATGACAAAGAAATGAGCAAACTTAGTTAACATGTCCACTACCACAAAGATACAATCCTTGTCCTGAACCTTGGGCAAACCTATGATAAAGTCCATGGAGATACTCTCCCATTTATTCTCTGGAATAAGGAGTGGTTGCAATAAGCCTGCTGGATAAGTGTGCTCCTCCTTATTCTCCTGACATGTGGAGCATTCCCTGATATGGCGCATAACATCCTCTTTCATATCTCTCCATGCAAATCTTTCCCTTAACTATCTATATGTCTTCAAAAATCCTTGATGCCCAACCAATGGTGAATCATGACATGCCTGTAACACTCTCCTTTTGAACTTTGATTCAGGAACTAAGAAAATCCGTCCCTTGTAGTATATTATGTCATCCATGATTATGAAGTTATCATCCCGCACCTACCCATCCATCAACTCACAAGCAAAACTGTTTTTAGAATATTCTACCAAAAGATGCACCTTCCAGTCAACTGAAATCTCTGTCATGGAATATACTGAGGGTCTGCTGGATAAAGTATCAACCACCACATTGTTCTTTCCTTTGACAAATTCAATGTCAAAGTCATAAGCTCGGATCTTACTAACCCATTTTTGTTGCCTCTCATTAAGGTCCTTTTGGTCTAAGAAGTACTTGAGGCTATTATGATCGGTCTTGACAACAATTTTTTCCCCAACCAAATATTGTATGAACTTAGACAAAGCATGCATGATGGCTAACATTTCTATGTCATAAATAGTGTATAGGAGCTCAGGCCCCCTCAGTTTTCGGCTCTCATAGGCAATGGGGTGCCTATTCTACATAAGGATTGCTCCAATGCGCTCACCTGATGCATCACACTCCAATATGAAGGGATGAGAAAAATATGGGAAAGAGAGAACCGAACAAGTGCACATTACCTTCTTCATCTTATCAAATGTCACCTATGCCTCCCGGCTCCACCTAAATGCGCCTTTTTTGGTCAAATTTGTCAAGGGTGCGCAAAGCTGAGAGAATCCTTTGACAAATCTCCTGTAGTAACTGCAAATGCCAAGGAATCCCTTCAATTCAGTAAGAGTTTTGGGTGTTGGCCAGTCAAGTATGGCTTGCATTTTCTCCTCATGCACTTGTACCCCTTTCTCTCCAATAATATGTTCTAAGTAAAGGACTTATCCCAAATTCACACTTTGATTCCTTAGCGCACAAGGACTGTTCCTCCATGATGCTCAAAATCTGGTCTACATGCTTGAGATGATCCTCCCAAGTTTTGTTATATATCAACAAGTCATCAAAGACGACTAAATTTTTTTTCTCAACTACTTGTTGAAGACATGATACATGCATGATTGGAAAGTGGTTGGCGCATTAGTTAGTCCAAAGGGAATAACCAAAAATTCATAGTGATCACAGTGGCATCTAAAGGTTGTCTTCAACACATCTTGTTCCCTCATTTTGATTTAATGATAACCAGAGCGCAAATCTATCTTGGTGAATTAGATGGCACCATGTAGCTCATCTAATAGCTCATTTATCTGAGGAATGGGGTACCTGTTCTTTATGGTCTTCTTGTTCAAGGCCCTGTAATCAATGTGCATGTGCATAGTCCCATCTTTCTTCTTTACCAATACCACCGAAGATGCAAAGGGATAGAACTTGGCCTAATATGACCCATGTCCAACATTTCTTTAATAGCCTTTTCAATTTCATCTTTATATTTTTTGGATGTCTATATGGAGTAGTGATGACTGGTTTTGCGCCCTCTTCCAACTCTATAATATGCTCAAATCCCTTGTTCGGTGGTGGCCTTGGTGGAATAGGTTCAAAGGCCTTGTTGTGATTGTCAATGATTTTTTTGTATGTCATGAGAGTAGTGAGGATGAGCCTCCTTGTCCAATTGAACTGATATCAGGCACTATGCTGCATATACAATGTCTTTTCTCTTGAAGATGGCCTCCATGCGCTTTGTTGTAACCATTCCATGCGCATTTAAACCTGAAATTCCCCTCAAGGTTACCCTTTTTCGATTCTCCCCATTGAATGGCATCTCCATAGTTTTGTAATTTGTGGTGATGGGCCCCAAAGTACTAAACCACTATACTCCCAATATGACATTGGTGTCAGGTAAGTCCATCACATAAAATTCTTGTGCTAAGTCATGCCTACCCAATGTGAAGCTCAAACCTAGAATGTATCTGTCACAAGGCATAGTATTGCCTCCTCCTACCTCCACACAAAATCCCTCAAACTCTATTTTAGGTATGTCCCTACTTTTCACCAAGGTTGAATCAATGAAATTGTGTGAAGCTCCTCCATCTATAAGGACATAAACCCTCTGACCTTGAAGCACTCCCCTCATCCTGAAGGTGTTGTATTTTGGGACTCCACTAATGAATGCAATGGTGATCTTCTTTTCACCTATTGGGCCGAACTTTGTTTCCTCTCCCGCTTCACCTTGCACACTGTAAATGCTAGGATGATTTACTTCTATATTCTGAATGTGTCCCATCTCCTCTTCCTCCTCATCATCGAAGATCACCTCAATGTAGTGAACCTTATTGTTAGCGATAATTCTTGTCATGGGCTCGAGAGCATTCGGGTCTGCAAGTTGCATGAAATAATCAAGCGCAGCACAGGAGAATCCCTGTTTTTCCAAGTAGCAGGTCAAGCGAGCGGGCAAAGTGTCGTCGGCAACATCCAAGGTCTTTTTTGCAAAACAGATCAACGGTCAGCGGGTAATTGCACTCAGCCGAGTCACGCCAAGTTTAGCGCAGAAGTTGTTAAAGCGGTGAACGGTCAGAAGTCTCCATGGAGAACTCGCGAAGTAACGAGGACCGTTGATCGCGATCAGTTGATGCGGAGGTTTATTTCTTGAACCCGGGGTTCGCGAGTTTGGAGGGCGGACCATATCCTTTGGTCGCGTGAGACCGCGAGTCGCGAGAATTATGGAAAAGAAAAGAGCCATCGCCTCTCGGGATTTCGCGGAGAGAGGGTGCCAAGGTTCGACACTCCAACTTGTGAGGTCGCGAGTTGCGAGAGGCGCTAGCACTTAAGTTTTAGCCAACGGTTACGTGTGGAGGGAACCAACAGTAAAAAGAGCTACACAACATTGTCGAGAAGATCTCAGCCATCCATCGAGAGGGACACGTGGTGCGCGATTGGGCCCCTCGCCTCCTCGCCCATCGCGACTTTGAAACAGAAGGTCTAGTCCCTCCCAGCCGCGAGACGCGAAGTGCCGAGAGAATCTCGGACTCGGGCCCACAGCATTGCCGAGAAGATCTCAGCCGTCCATCTGAAGGGACACCTGGGAGCGAGTAGAGCCATCTCGGCGCTTCACCCATCGCGACTTCAACACATAAAAAGCAGCTTCGTTATTTTCCGAGGTGCGAGGTGCCGGGAGAATCTCGGGCCCTGGCCCACGGTATCACCAGGAGAAGTAAGAACCGTCAGATCTAGAAAGACACGCGGTGCCTGATTAAGCCTTCTCGGCATATCGCTCATTGCGATTTCAATCAACAAAGGTTAACCCTTTCATATTCGCGAGCGCCGAAAGCATATGGTCATAGCCCATGGTCACTTGGGGAGAGGAAGGGGTTGCATAAAGAAGGCCCGAGGTGCTGAGTTC
>SNQJ01S0046860.1:43779-59478 GCA_010110895.2 Picea sitchensis
TTCTTTTTGTATGTTTTCGGCCTAATAAGTGACTCCATAGCCCAATAGCAAGGCACTGAAGCTGCAGAAGGAGTTCTTAGAGCATCACAGGGACGACTCTATCCCCCATGGAGCCTAATGTTAGCGATAATTCTTGTCATGGGCTTGAGAGCATTCGGGTCTGCAAGTTGCACGAAATAATCAAGCGCAGCACACGAGAATCCCTGTTTTTCCAAGTAGCATGTCAAGCGAGCGGGCAAAGTGTCGTCGGCAGCATCTAAGGTCTTTTTTGCGAAACAGATCAACGATCGGCGGGTAATTGCACTCAGCCAAGTCACGCCAAGTTTAGCGCAGAAGTTGTTAAAGGGGTGAATGGTCAGAAGTCTCCGTGGAGAGCTCGCGAAGTAACGAGGACCGTTGATCGCGATCAGTTGATGTGGAGGTTTATTTCTTGAACTCGGGGTTCGCGAGTTCGGAGGGAGGACCATATCCTTCGGTCGCGCGAGACCGCGAGTCGCGAGAATTATGGAAAAGAAAAGAGCCATCGCCTCTCGGGATTTTGCAGAGAGAGAGTGCCAAGGTTCGACACTCCAACTCGCGAGGTCGCGAGTTGCGAGAGGCGCTAGCACTTAAGCCTTAGCCAACGGTTACGTGTGGAGGGAACCAACAGTAAAAAGAGCTACACAGCATTGCCGAGAAGATCTCAGCTGTCCATCGAGAGGGACACGTGGTGCATGATTGCGCCCCTCGCCTCCTCGCCCATCGCGACTTTGAAACAGAAGGTCTAGTCCCTCCCAGCCGCGAGACGCGAAGTGCCGAGAGAATCTCGGACTCGGGCCCACAGCATTGCCGAGAAGATCTCAGCCGTCCATCCAGAGGGACACGTGGTGCGCGATTGGGCCCCTCGCCTCCTCGCCCATCGCGACTTTGAAACAGAAGGTCTAGTCCCTCCCAGCCGCGAGACGCGAAGTGCCGAGAGAATCTCGGACTCGGGCCCACAGCATTGCCGAGAAGATCTCAGCTGTCCATCAAGAGGGACACGTGGTGCGCGATTGGGCCCCTCGCCTCCTCGCCCATCGCGACTTTGAAACAGAAGGTCTAGTCCCTCCCAGCCGCGAGACGCGAAGTGCCAAGTAAATCTCGGACTCGGGCCCACAGCATTGCTGAGAAGATCTCAGTCGTCCATCCAGAGGGACACGTGGTGCGCGATTGGGCCCCTCGCCTCCTCGCCCATCGCGACTTTAAAACAGAAGGTCTAGTCCCTCCCAGCCACGAGACGCGAAGTGCCGAGAGAATCTCGGACTTGGGCCCACAGCATTGCCGAGAAGATCTCAACCGTCCATCTGAAGGGACACCTGGCAACGAGTAGAGCCATCTCGGTGCTTCGCCCATCGCGACTTCAACATGTAAAAAGCAGCTCCGTTATTTTCCGAGGTGCGAGGTGCCGAGAGAATCTCGGGCCCGGGCCCACGGTATCGCCAGGAGAAGTAAGAACCATCAGATCTAGAAGGACACGCGGTGCCAGATTAAGCCTTCTCGGTATATCGCTCATCGTGATTTCAATCAGCAAAGGTTAACCCTTTCATATTCGCGAGCGCCGAAAGCATATGGTCATAGCCCATGGTCACTTGGGGAGAGGAAGGGGTTGCATAAAGAAGGCCCGAGGTGCTGAGTTCAGTTGCAGAGAGGATCGTCGCAGTCTCCAAGCGCCATTGGATCCGATCTCCATATTGTTTCTCGCCTGAAGTAAATGATGACAAGAGCGGGTGGTTGAGACTTCCTCTCATTCATTAAGTGAGGGAATGGAGGTTCTGGCAAGCCGTCTGCCCGAGGAGGCCCTGTGTATTGATTTTCCCAGAGAAGCCATGCCGGAGTCCTCGACTCAGCAGAAAAGTCTGCGCACGCTAGCCTAGCACTTAATGGCTCAGCTACTCTCCTTACAAGAGCCATGCTTAGTTAAGATGGCGCTTAAAAGAAGACATCAATACAAGTTTGACTGAAGGGACACCCGACTTTGAGTGACTGTACACGCCTCTGTGAGGTGAAAGTTTTCTGAGTATATAGACTTAGCTTTTGTATTTTGTAAGTATCGATGGTTGAGCAGAGCTCCCAGTTGTAAAAACTTTTATGAAGAACTGTTTTCTGATTTTTCTGGACTTTTGAGACTTCCTGCCCGATGAATGTCAGTTTTCTTTCGCGTCTTTGTTTATATTGTATTAGAGCAGCTCGAAATTGGAGGATCCAGTCGAGTTTTGACTGTTATAGGATGATGTATGTTGGGTCACTGTAACGGTCATGTTGCTTTAGACAGTCCCTGCGAACTTCTTAGCACTGAACGACTTGGAATTGGAGGATCCAGTGTAGTCTTCCCTTCAGTTTCTTGAAGCCCTGAACCAAGCGGATCTTGTATTCAGAGTTTTTCCTCTACGAGCTACCGAAAGGCCTGTTGCCTGAGATAGCTTGTTCATTCTCCTCCCAAGTCTTCCATCTGTTCATTTTTTAAATCAACTCACTGACTGAAGTTGGGTCAAGACCTCCTTTGTTCCTCGTCTATCAGACAGAGCTCCTATTCGAAGCCATACCTGTTCGAGTCTCTCCCCATTTGATCACCCATCTATTAAACCGTGACATAAAAACTGATGGGCGTTTGGCTCTGCTCCTGCAAGCAATCCAGGGGTGACTTCCAACGCTAACACTTACCTTTTCCCATGCATTTGTGTCCTGGTTCCCAATGTTCCTTACATGTGAAGCAAAGTTTCTTCCTCCTCAATTCTCTCCTAGTAGCCTCATCCATCCTTCCCTTGCCTCTATCCACTCCCTTTTGATCCTTTGCCCCTTGGTTTATTGGAGGTCTTGGAGTGAATTTGGTTTTAGTTGCCGATCCCATCAAATCTCTTGTCCTCCATATGGCTTCCTGTAAGTTGGGGGGCTAAAAAGATTTAACCCAACCACGTTCCAAGGTTCCAACAAACCCTCAATGAAAAGCATCAACAATCTAGCTGGTGAGATATCTGGTACCATTATGACCACCCTCTGAAACTCTTCTATATAACCCTCTGGTGATCTCCCTGATCAAACCTGTCAATAAGCCTCTGGGTGAAATCTGGATAAGATGTAATCTGGTTGTGTCCCAATGTGTTCATGCCATGATACCACCAGTCATGTGATTTGCCCTCTAAGTAGATAGTGGCAAATTTTATAACATCTAATTCCCTCATGGGGTTAAGTTGCAGATAGGCATCCAATTTCTGCACCCAAGCCTGCATAGTAGATCTAGATGACCCATCAAAGGTAGGCATCTCCATCTTCCCTGCCCTGTGCTCCAACTCATGATTGCCCCTCTGATAACTTATTGGCCTGCCCCTATATTTGATGCCACAATACTGATCTAAGGTGACATGTCTCTGGAAATGTGCACTCAATGCTGCATACTCCTTGAAATTGTCTTCTACTTCTGAAAGGTAATTATCTTGCTGTTGGGATTCCAAGAAAGCAAGAATATAAGGTCTAGGAGTAGCTCTACTATGTGTTGGCACCCTGGAATGTCCTCCTCCAAAGCTTCGTCCCTCTGTATGGAAGTGATGATCCTACTCATGGTGATGTCTAGTTCCCCCTTGAGAACCACTAGCTTCCCTGTTCACATTATTATTTGGGCCATCTCCACCATGATTCATCTACATAAGGAGAAGCACAATCTTCTCTTGGTTAGTTGTCAATCTCTCCATGGTCTCTCTCATCTCAACCTGTCCCCTGTGCACTGTCTCCTAGGTCTCCTGCAAATGGTGTTGAAGGGTGAATTGAGTGTTGTCTGTGGAGGTCTTCAACTCTTTTTCTATTCCTGCTAAAACCCGTGGTTCACTATCATCACCTGATCCTTCCATTTATGGCTCAGGTTCCCCAGTTTGTCTCCTGCACCTCCCCATATATATACCACTGAACTTCTGCATGCGCTAATCCCCACAAGCTGGGAGTATTTAATGCTCTGATACCACTGTAATGTTCCCAAGATGATTTTGCCAAAGTTGCGTTGAAGGAGTTTTCATAAGATTTATAACGTAAAAGCAATGGACATAGCACAATAACACACACAAATAACAATGTACAGAGATAGAACACCAGACAAGAACTCAACAACTTCATATCTGACCTTTATTTAGATAGTAGATGATCTTCATACAAAAGATCTGCAGATCTGGATAGATAGAGATAGAATATCAAATCTGGAATGAATAAGGCTCCAATAAGCTCAAGTACTGAAGAGAAAAGCCTCCAAAAGCATCACAATCACAAGAAGATAGGGAGACGATCAATTTCTTTCCCTTTTAAGGCTGGAGCTCCTCTGTCTAGCTGAGTTGCACACTTCCCACTGGCTGTAGCTTTTCAATATTTCATCCTTCCTCCTCCAAGGCTCCAAATCACTCCAAAACCCTAAGGATAGTAGATCTGAGTAAGAGAAACCCCTTGGATGAGTTTCTTGTTGAATAGAGGTGTTTGGTCACACCAAATGACTAGATCTTCTTACTGCAGTGTGCCCTCCTCCTGTAGAACTCGTGCCAAGTTGCCCAATAAAAGATAGGCAAGGGAAACTCCACCTAAATGTGCTAGGAAAGGTGCCCTCGACCCAACAACCATTTCCCAACAGGTCTCACCTCCAAATGCCTCTTCCTCTCTTCAAATCGAACTATTCTTCCTCAAGTTGTGCGCCCTTCTGCTGGATACCCTTCATTGGTGCGCACTTCTCTTCCTCTGCCCTGCAAGATATACTTGTGACTGAGTAGAATGGCGAGGGAAGGATCTTCCACCTCCTTGACCAAGTTTGGATTAGGAAAGGTGGAATCTTTGACCACCGAGCTGATCTCTAGGGTTTGTTCTCCTAAAACCCTCAAAACGTCCTTAGCTCAAGAGCTCAAGATGCAAAAGTGAAATTGACAAGAATGAGGAGTGAGGCGCCCTCCTTTTTCTTTTATACCTCTGATCTAATTTCCACTTAAGTTATTTGACTACCTTCTAAGGTTCTTTTCCTTTGTTTTCTTCATGTGGCCTTTTTCCACTTATTTCACATTTTTCCCAAAGTCACTTTAAAATTATAACATTATTCATAAGTGAACACTTTGGAGCCTCTTAGTCCCCAGTTTCTCATGAGACTATAGTCTTGTGGGGACATCTGGACTACTAAGTCTCTATAACCCTCTTGTCAAGAGGTGGGGGACATTACACATTCCCTCTGGGCCTTCAACCCCTTCTTCCCATGAAATGAGGGACAATCCCTTTTTGGATCAGTACCCCCGAAAATCCCAAAAGATAAGGAGGTGAGGGGATGAAGTGTGGAAAGTGATGAGTATGATCGGGAATGGCACAATGACTTGTCAAGGGGACCTCTCATTAGCAAACCCATCCCAAAGGGTGACCACTTACTAGGGCACAATGTCGACCACCAAGGTGAAACAGGGCAAAGAGCATAACTTCCAAGCAGACATTACATAATCAAAAACAGCTTTAAATGCAACATACTTAAATGCCTCAAATATTGAAAGTACACTCACCATAATACCTGGCTTGTACCTCATGGAGCAAGACCCAATGTCATCCGGAGGCACGCTGATGTGGCCGATACCATCGTGATGAGTCTGAGATGTGTGGTGGTGAAGTGGACCTTTGTTTGTGCAAGTGGACGTTGCCAAACATCTGTCTATCCGTACTCCATGTTTGCAACCTAAGGGCCTCGAGACATCATCTCCTTAGTTATTCCCAAGAATTGGGATAACATGTGGCTCCTACTTGGGGACATGTACTCGTCATAGAGTGCATGAGAACCTCAAGATCTCCTGGTCGGACCTGTGCCTACATTGAAACATAAAAATGTAAAATCTAGGATGGCTCTACTCACCCTTTGTCCATATAACAAAAAATTGACAACTAATCTAGAAAACAAAATTTTGCACCTCTTTCAGAACATTTCTAAACTAAATATGTAATATGATGAAAGCAGTAGTATTTCTCTTTTTCGTACTTCTTCTTGATGATGTAAGGGCCAAGCCAAGAGTCGTCATCCTTCTGATCATATTTAGACTTGCCCTTCCTCTTATCCCACATGAACGCAAGACTTCCTTCCCTATAGTTGATGTAAGGTATATTCTCGATGTAAGGGTACGAAGGTGATTCTGAGTTGACTGCATCTTTAATAGATTTCTTACGTTCTTGGTTTTATCTATCTTATTTCTTTAATATCTTGATGGACCCTAGTTCTTTACATTGGAACTTTGCAAGCTTATCCTTGTATTCATTCGTCCTTGGGAGTAGCATGTCTATGAAATCTTGTTGCGCAAAAGGAAGGTTCCATGGATCATATTGAATGATCTGGTGAGGTACATCAAAGTCACACTCACTAGTGTAATCAGAACTGTTGGGATCCATCACATGCTTCTCATCCCTCTCCCGACTATATAGAATATCAAAAGTTCCATTCCCCATGGGAATATGTGCGTGGGTGAGATCCATACTGAGGAAACCCCCAAGAGCAGCGGACCAACTTCTTGATAGAAGCATTCTCCAAGCATCTAGAACGTCAATCACCACCATGTTCATAATGAGGTTGATATGAGAAAAATCAATCAGGTAAACTTCAACATTTTCACAAAGCCCGTAAACCTTGACCTTTTTGGAATCAATTCCATAGACATTCCTATATGGTCGGGTCGTTTTCAAGACGATTTGTTCCATCACCTTTAAGGACATGCCATTTGCTGAGGCCTCGAAGTCCAACATACAATTGTTCAAATGGAGACCATTTATTCCCAAAGAAAGATAGAAGGGAGGGTTACTATCCCTCTGTCGATCAAGATACATGGTATTCAAGATGATTGGAGGGTCCTCTTTTCAACTAGTGCTTTCAATAACTTCAAAACTTATTTCCTCACAGAGGGAATCTTGCACATCTTCGTCACATGGATTATCATATTTAACTTACCAAACATGGCCAACATGTTTATGTTCGACTGAATCTCATCTTCTATTCAAGTTGGCTTCAGAAGCAACTCATGGACGAGAGGTAGAAGTGGTGGGACCACCTTCTCTGTAGATGGAAGAGGGACTTTCGCTTCTGGCTGAAGTAGAGTGGAAGGTTGTGGCAGAGGGACTAAGGTCTTATTTCTTCTTACATACGTCAAAATCTCCTTTTTCCTTAATTCCTTTCTCTAATCCTCTGTTAATTGATTTAACACTCGGAGTTGTCCTTCTCTTGCTCCTCTTTTTATGACTTCATGAATTTGTTCTCGAGTAATATATTCCTCTTGGAAATTATAGATCATTTCCATGAAGTTCATGCTATCAGGGGAATCTTCATCATGTCGAGGACATTCATCCTCCCGATGAGGTTCTTGACATGGATAACACCATGGTGTTTCTTCTTTGTTGACCAATCCAACTGGGTTCAATGTTTTAGGAGTTTTTGCCTCTTGTTGAGGCTGTGTCCTCCAACATGTGGCATCTCTCTACTGTCTAGTAAACTGAGGTTTGGGGACAAATTGATTTCTCTCCACAGTGGTCAAGCGGCCCATGATTTGACTTTGATCTTGGACAAACTGAGTACTCATCTGGTCTATCTTCTGAGTCAAGAGAGCAATTGGATCTGGTGTATTGCTATTGGAAGCTTTGGTCTTTACTTCTGTCTTGGTACAAGGATATTAAAAAGGATCAACCTTAAAGTCAAGAAGATTCTCTTCAATATCTGCGCTATACACTTTGGCTTGTGTCAATGTTGTGGGGTTCTTATCCTCTATGATGAAACACAATTCCCCATCGAAAGAATTCATATAAAGGAGACGAGCAATTGCATTTGGAGGACGTAGATGCGTTGTGATTTGGTTGTACAATCTGTCAAACCTGTTGTCAAATTCACTTACTGTTTCATTCCCTTTTCTTATTTATCTGATTGAACTAAGCTACAAGCATTCCATTGTCTTTCTTTGTTGTCCATCTATTCTTGAACAACTTAGCGAAATCTTCTTAAGATGCTAACTGGTTATCAGGAAGTCCCCTAAACCATCTTCGAGCATCTTCAGTCAATGATGAGGCTAGTTGATCCAGGTGGATATCGATGGCCACCCATCTATCCCAACTGGCTCCAAACAGTCTTCTGGCAATTTACTATTTTTAGTAGTTTTTCGGTTTCTAAACTTCCAGGGCCTAAATGAAGGTTTTTTGGGATCGAGCAACTCAATGATAGACAAAGGCTCTCATTGAGCCCCCAAAATGAATCTCCTCAACGATACCTTTCCAACGAGTTATTGTGTGCCTAAAACGAAGATCGTATGCCAAAGTTATGCCCCGAGGAAGTTGATACACCAAACTACCCAAAATGGGGTCCACAAAACTGTTGGCTTTTCATCTTCCAGGGTTAGGGTTTTGGATTTTCTTTATGTTAAAAAGGCCTTTAGAGCATCATTGTAATCATCTTCTTGCGAATGTGAGTAGTCGTCACATCTCTTCTTAGAGATAAGTTGCCACCATTCTAGCAAGTCTTTCACTCTATATTTCTATAGTTTTATACATTTCGCTCATTAATAGAAATTGTGTATTACTGTATCTTTGTGTTTATGGTTGCATCTCTGATATGTTTCTGTTATATTATTGGATATCTGAGATATCTCTGTACATGTCTTTATTGTATCTCCGCTCTCATTTTGTGCCAAAAAATCATCCGGATCACTAGCAACATCATTGCCACGTCCTCATGTTCTACTTCTGCATTCTCCATGTCTCAGCCCATGGCATAGAGATGATCGTCGGTTGTGATCACATTATTTCCTAAGAACTTTGGCAACCATTTGTGAGAGTCTTTTGGCATGGCATTGGGATATCCGGGGATAGTGACCGTGATCAAGGGTTTGTAGAGGTCTTTCTCCCAAGGGTGGGATATTGGAGCAAGGTATGTTAATATTTTGGTAGATGCGGGAGGATCTTTCCCTCCTAGATGACATTTCTTAGATGCAGAGAAGATTCCAGAGGCAAGAGATCCATTGGACAGATGTTGAAATACCCTAGAAGAGAAGTCGGCCCAGAAGAATAAAGAAGAGTGAGGTAGATCCTAACCTTTACTATAAGGTTGAGGATGGATACCCATTGATCTTGGTTATATATGTAGATGACTAGTTTCTAACAGGAGACGAGAAGCTCATTGATGGGTGTAAGAGGGAGCTCGCTTCAGAGTTCAAGATGAAGAATCTAGGTTTGATGCATTACTTCTTGGGATTGGAAGTGTGGCAAAGATCAGATGAGATTTTCCTTAACCAAGGAAACTACATTGTTCAGATCCTAAAGAAATTCGGGATGATGGTCTGCAAGTCCATGACCACACCTACGATGATAAATCCGAAGCTCTTGAGTGACAAATCTTCAGATTTGGTGGATCCCACGATGTACAAACAATTGATTGGATCCTTGATGTACTTGGTTAATACCAGGGCAAACATATGCTTTGCAATGAATACCTTGAGTCAACACATGATTGAACCTATAGGGGTACATTGGATGGCAACAAAGCACATGTTGAGGTACCTCCGTGGTATAGTTGGATATGGATTGAGATATGTCTCAAGTGGAGACGTGAAGTTGCATGGATATACAGATTCTGACTGGGAAGGGAGTGCAGTGGACCAGAAGAGTACTTCCGGATGTTGTATTAGTCTGGGATCAGGCATGATCTCATGGTTGAGAAAGAAGTGGACATCAATGGCACTTAGTACATCAAAAGAAGAGTATATCACAACAAGCGTGGCAAGTCGTGAAGCAGTGTGGCTCCGGAAGTTGTTAGCCTAGATATTTGATCTAGAATTGGAGCCAACTTTGATACATTGTGACAATCAAAGTTGCGGGAAGCTTGTCGAGAACCTTGTATTCAATAACATGTCTAAGCATATAGAGATCAAATATCATTACATCCGGGACATCGTGCAGAGAGGAGTTGTGGAGATCCAGTACATATCCACGGATGAGAAGATAGCGGACATCTTCACCATGCCCTTGTCAAGAGTGACGTATGAGTACTTCAGGAACAAGCTTGGAGTATTTCTGAATGTCCATCCTTGTTGAGAGGGAGGTGTGTTGTTTATTCTCATGCCGACTAACCCCTCTAGCCAAGGGTTCCCTGGATCAACCACGCGAGGTGACTGAGGGGGTAATGCATTGTTGGACCTACTGAGAGAAGAAACATCACACACATAGTCATAAGACTATGGCAGAGACTGTGTGACTCTGGACAGTAGTTGTGTGCTCTACTTCGGTGGATGTGCTCCACTGGCGGAGGTTGTGTGACTCCAAACAATAGTTATGTGCTACTTCAGTGGTTGAGTACCACTGGCAGAGACTGTGTGTCTCTGGACAGTAGCTGTGTGCTACTACAATGGATGTGTTCCACTGGAAGTGATTGTGTGTCACTGGACAATAGTTGTGTACTACTTGGAAACAGTTGTGATCTATTGGATGACATTGTAGTAGCTGTGTGCTACTAGTTGATTGTCATGGAGATTACCAGATCGTTTGGATGTAGCTCTGTGTGTTACCTTTTGATCGCAAAGACTGTGTCTAATGATTCGATCTACCAAAGGCATTGTAGCAGTCGTGTGCCTGCTAGTAGATTGCATAGTAGTTAGTGGACTACCATATGAAGACATCGTGAAAGATGCCTCCCTAGCTAAGAGGGAGTGTTGATGTTTTGGTAGTTGAGAGAGGATCTTTCCCTCCTAGATGACCTTTCTTAAATGCAAAGAAGATTCTGGAAGCAAGAGATCCATTGAACAAATGTTGAAATACCCTAGAAGAGAAGTCGGCCCAGAAGAATAAAGTATAATAAAAAGACACCTTCCCAGAAGAGAAGTCGACCCAGCTAGAAGGACAAGAAGACTATAAATAAGTGTAAGTTTTAAACCTGTGAAGTAAAGCAATGCATATAGATTCTTAAGCAAAACAAAATTTAATCAATGGCTCATACACAGAGTACACATAGATTTTATACTGGAAACCCTCAACCGGGAAAACCTTTCTTATATTCATTATATTGAATTTCACCATTCACTATACAATATATACAATGTTTTTAGGTATTCGGTAGATACCAAAACCCTAATCCCTAAAACCAAGATTATTTTTAGTAAACCGCTAAAAATAGCAAAATCCTCTAAAAATAGCAAAAAAACACCAAAAAAAAATTTCGGGGCGCTGCCCCAGACTACGCCCAGTGCCAAACGTTGCGCATAACCAGGGGGGGCATACTTGCCCCCCCCCTGGGACCACCCTAGGAAAGCATCTGGCGCACACGGCACAAACAGGGCACTAGTACGAGGGATCATCAAACGCAATTGTCATATCTGAGGCGCCCACACACACACATGCAAAGAATATAACACGTACCCAACAATAAGGAGGTGTCTTAGCTCATTTGTTCACTCACTCACACTCTCCCAGCTACATAGAAGCAAGGCGTAAGTTTGGAGGAGGTGACGCAGTAGCTATAACTGCAAAGTGTATTCTTGTCCAGTATTTTGGTAGCTCTCTTGTGTGCTACTCCTTGAGGACGTGCGCTACCTTTGTATGGTGTTGTTATTGTAGCTAGGGTCGTATTTATGGTTAAGCTATAAATTGTTCTTATTGGACTTGCTTTGTGAACAAAATCTATCTACGAAAGGTTGCTGGGTTTTTTCCCCCATTTGGGGTTTTCCCAGGATAAATCTCTTGTGTTCTTTTCTGTCTCTTGTTTATGTTGCTACTGCTCAGTACATGATATATATGTTAATGGTAATGAAGTAAAAGAACATTAGTAACACGAATTCTCTCTAAATAAGGAAAATCCAATAGGAGGCACAAACCTAAATCCAGACCCACTGTCACCTCAATATGGACTCCTTCCATCTAGGCTCACTCCTAGGGAAGCCAAGGGGGGTAGACCCTATTAAACTATGTGAAAGATTGATTTTAGTTATATAAGAGTTAATTAAGTTGTTGATTAGGGAGACCCAACCCAATGACAAGCAACCAATGCAATATGCAATCTTTCAATGACAAGCAAACCTTTATTTTATAAACAACTAGACCAGTGCCTAAAGATTATTATATTTCTCTTATTGAAATATATTCACAAAAAAATATTTCTTTACAACTTGAAATAAAGAATAAATGTATCCACACAATGATTCAAAAAATAAATTTACAAAGAATTAAAGAATGCTTGAATAAAAAATAAAGAATAATGTAAATAACTTGCATAAATGTAAATACTTGAAAATAAATTGTTGAAATGGGAATTGCAAGGAAATGTAAATGTTGTGAAAAGTGAATAGGTTGATTTTAATTAATTTTAGGTCTTTCTTTGACTAAGGGGAATTAGATATGAAATGATCCAAACTTAAACTATGTGACTACCTCAAGTCCTTATCCCTTGGCCAAGAGGAAATGTTGGGTGCTCAACAAGAGAACAACAAGGTTCTCCCCTAACTCCACAAGACAAATCCAAAGTGTTTGGGTGCTCAATAAGAACACCTAGTACCGTGAAACCTTCCCCGGTTTCAACCCCTTGTAGCCTCCACAAGTCACCTTATTTTAGTGGGCAAATAATAATAAAAATAAGTGCCTAATTAAACTAACCACACAATCCTTTGTCATTTCTTATTACCCAAGATCCACAAAGTGGCAAGGGGAGGGAATACGGGGCAAAGACAAGGTAAGTTTTATTTACTTTGCAAAAATGAAACTTTAAGCACTAGCCAACATGATATTGCAAGATGGCATAACCATTCACATGCAAGGTGTGGGGAAACAATAAATAAATAACATAAAAATAAACAACAATGAACAAAATTAGCCACACAACTTTGGCACAATGTGGAGGACAAAGCCTACTGATTTTGTGACAAAATTGGGTAAAAAAAATAAATTTAAACTACTTTACAAGCCTCACAACTATGGCACAAGGTGGAGGACAAAGCCTATCAATTTTGTGACCAAGGTGGGCAAACAAATTAATGCAAAAATCAGAAAATTACTTTTAATCCTAACCGACACGATTTTGCAAGGATAGCAAAGCCAATCACATGCAAGGCGTGGGAAAAAAATTAAAACTAAATTACAGATTATGAACTTTGAAAGAAATTAGAGAATGCAAGCCCAAGAGACTCTCTTGGGATGCTTACAATGACTTAGAAAGAAAGAGAATGAAAGGAGTTTTGCACCAAATCTTCTAGATGTTTTCTTGAGCCTTTAGTGGCCAAATTTGGGCAACACCTCCCCTTTTACTAGTAAAAACCTGCATAAAACAACAAATAAAACTTGTTAGAAAATGTTAAAAATCACCTAAACAAGTTAGTTTTTTGGTTAGTATATAAACACAAATTTTTATATACAAAATATGAACTTGGAAAATGATTTGTAAGCAAGATTTAGATGATTATTTATGCAAAAAATAAGTATTAGAAGTTGAAAATTAAATCAGAAGATTATGTGAAGTAAAATGAAGTCTTTGGAGTCCACTCCTCCAAGCTTTGACAACCTGTAAATCTATAAACCCTTGCTACACAATGATGCAAGAAGGTGATATATTTTAAAAGACATACACAATATTTTGCAAACACTAATAAAAACAAATCACATAAACCTATAGAAATACTACTACAGATTTATCCCTATCAAAATAATTTGCTCATGGTTCTTCAAATAAAACAATGTGAGCAAAAATAAACAAAAGTTTACAATATTACCTCACCCAAAGAATAACACCACATAAGAGCAACCAAAGAGCACCAAGAGTGCACCAAAAGAACACCAAGAGATCATCCAAAACTCCACTTTATTGTTCAAAATAATGGTTGCAATATTGCAACAAGATTACATGAGAAAAATGGGAGAAAATGAGAGAGAGAGGGATAAATTTTGGCATAATAGAGTTGTCGTGAAAACTTCATGCCAAAATGAAGAGAGGGGGCTTCCTTTTAAATAAGGGAAAGAAGAGACACCCCTCTTGGATGAGTTACAAGTGTCACCCATCCAAAAGAGGGAGATCCAGTCAAAGGGGGCACACTTTTAGGGTTTGAGGGAGAGTTAGGGGTTGTGTGAGGGGGGGAAACCTATTTTCTTTTGTTTAAACCTTTGACTAGGCTCTAAGGGGGCACACTTAGGTTTTGAGGCCTCCTCCATATTTAATTTTTACTTTTCCCTAAGTTCATGAAGAAGGGAGGCACCCCTCTCACTAGGGAGAATCACTTTAAGTTGTTGACTTGACATGGGGGGTTCTGCTAAGTGGATTTTCACTTTTTGAACTTAGGAAATACATTAGAAAACATTTCCCCACTTATTTTCTTGACTTTAGTCGGTTTTACAATTTTTGACATTTTTACGTTAGCTAATTATTTGTTGATTTTCGACTAACTTGGACTCCTCATGGACATTGATCTAACAAAACTTGTCCAATTGAGTTGAAACTTGGTCCAAGGGTATAGGGGTCATAAGCCATTTGTTTTGAGTACTCACACCACAATAAAAAATCCCCAAGGACCAAAAATAATTAAAATTTCACCACTTTGGAGGATTATTGAGTGAAAAACTCAAGAGTAATTAAAATCGTTGAAAAGCAAGACTAATTACCCAAGGAAAAAAAAAACACTCGATGAAAGGACTTCCCCAATGATAAAGTCCTAGGAAACTAAATTATTAAAACTTGACCCATGCTAACAAGATATTGTTACCGTTAGAAGTCACTCCTGGATTGCTTGCAGGAGCAAAGCCCAACGCCCATCAGTTTTATGTCACGATTTGTTTAATGGGGTGATCGGATGGACAATGACTCAAGATGGTATAGCTTTAACTCAGGAAACTGGGTCTGGCATGTAGAAAACAAGGGAGGTCTTGATCCAACTTTCGTCAGTAAATGGATTAAAGGGTGGTAGATGGAAGACTTGAGAGAAGGGCGAGCAAGACTGCCTCGGGCAACAGGCCTTCAGAAGCTTGAGGATGAAAAACTCAGAAACCAAGATCCTCTTGGTCCAGAGCTTCAAGAAACTAAGGGGTGACTTGACTGAATCTTTCAATTCCAAGTCGTTCAGCGCTAAGAAAATCACAGGAACCGATTAGAAACAATACAACTGTTACAGTGATCCAACCTACATCATCCTATAACAGCTGCAACTCGACTGGATCCTCCAATTTCGAGTTGTTCTAACACAATATACAAAGAGATGGACAAGAAACTGACATCCATAAAGTAAGAAATCTCAAATGCCTTCTATATTGACCAAAGCGACCAGTGCTTCATCAAAACTTTACAATTGGGAGCCTTGCTCAACCATCAATGCTTTACAAAATACAAAGACTGAGTCTATATACTCAGGAAAATTCGCCTAACAGAGGCATGTTCAGCCATCCAGGGCGTGGTGTCCCTTTAGCCGAATTCGGACGGATAATCCCTGTCAGATGCCACCTTAACTGCGCATGACTCCTGTAAGGGGAGGGTAGCTGAGCCATTAAGTGTTGGGCTAGCGTGTGCAGACTTCTCTGTCTAGCTGAGGACTTCGGCATGGTTTCTTTGAAAAAGTCAATACACAGGACCTCTTCGAGTAGACCGCTTGCCAGACTCTCCATTCCCCACACTTAATGGGTGAAAGGAGGTTTCAACCACCCGTTCTTGCCTTCATTTACTCCAAGTGGAAACCAGGAGCGAAATCGTATCCGATGGCACCT
>SNQJ01S0046861.1:7148-20973 GCA_010110895.2 Picea sitchensis
GACCGCAGCCAAACCTCCTCATCGGGGTTTCGGACTTTCCAATGTCGAAACATGTATGTCCTCAGGATTCGCGATCCCTCGAATCCCAATGCGCTCTTTACGCACTGGATCTCCTGGCTAGGCTCCTAGCCCATATGATCGTTATCCCCATGACCGCAGTATTACCGTTCGTCGCGGTTTCGAGCTTTTCAATTCCGCAATGCATTGGCTCACAAGATTCCTGATATGTGAAACACCGATGAGTCAACCCTCCTTTCAGGATTTCACCTTGGCTTTTCCCGATGGTAAACCTCGTGTTGCTCCTGTCTGATCTAACGACTGATAGGATTTTTGAATGAGATCCAACGACTCTCGATCTTTGTCTTCCTTCTCCTCTGCGAACTCCTGTATATTGAGCTTTGCTGCGTGTGTTCTCCTCGACGTTGTTCCTCCTGATCTTTCACTTCCGAATCCCCAAGGGATTTTATCCTTCTTATCCTGCCATCTTCACTGTTGTACTTTCCATCAATGAAAAGCATACACTACCTGTTAAACATTTTCCGACAGATATATGTCCAGATATTTTCCTTAGCCTCTCCTAATGTCTTACCTGCCACTGTTTGTTTATGAAGTTGTTGTATTTCCTTCTTGAGCTTCTCTGATGCTTGTCTCTCAATGTTGTATCTTGTTTGGAAGGAAGACACGAGTTCATGGAGACTTTCAACATCCATTTTCAGCCTATTGATCTATGATTCTTGCAGAGTCATCTCCTCCATGGACTTTTCTAGCTCCACAGTTTTTTCCAGTGTTGTTAATGGAGTTGTCGATGGAATTTCAGCTGTAGTGGTTGTTGGCACATCTGCTGTACTGACTTCCAAAAGGGGAACTATACTCAATGGAATGACTTCCATCGGGGTTGATTGTTCCTTCTCTTTCAATAACCTTTCCAATTCTGCCTCTATTTCCTTTATCTGTGCATTCTGCTGCATGATTAGCTTCAAAAATTCCTCTTTCTTGTCTTCTGCCTCAGCTATTTCCTTAGCTTGTGAATCCTCTATTGGTGGCAATTTCAGTTGTTTTCTCAGAGATGCAATGTCAACATTCTTTTTCTTTAACATCTCCTCTGTTGATTTTACATTCAAGGGATCATACCCAATCTTGAGCACCAAATCCTCTAAGGATTTTATTATGTTATCCTTTGCAAAAGAGTATATCTTTTCCAACTTCAATTGGGTCTGAACATTGGTTAGAGATACCTGTAACTTTGCTTCCATAGAGGAAGCATGTGCCAATGTGGAGAAAACTATTTCTCCAGTCTGTCTGTGCAAATCCATCTGGTTAGCTGGATGGACTTGTTTGATGTCAAAAATAATAGTTGACCTTTTGTAGTCAGTGATCTCTTTGGGTTGAGACACCCGTGCTTGTAGAAATGCTAGATGCAGTCTTCCTTTATCTGTGTCAAAAGATGACAACAGTCTGTGTTGTGCCATGGAGGTTTTCTTCCAGAACTAAGCGTAGGTGTTGTTTGTCAACATATGGTTCTTCTTTTTAATCATGTCATATTTTTTGAAGATGTTCAGATGTATAGATCCTTGTGGAGTTTGGGTGGTCACAGCTATATCCTTCTGCTTCTTTGAAGAAGAAGTGGACACCACCTAATGTTTTACCTCAATCACTTTGGTAGAGTAGGGGTCTTCCTCACCAGACATGTGAGTAGAATGAGTGGTTTTGGGTCTCTTGATGTATACCTGAAAATCTTCTGTTGATACCTCAGTGATTGAAGGAGAGGCATCCTTTCTTGGCCTTTTTTCCTTTGGTACCTGTGGAGTGGTAGTCTGTGAAAAATAGAATGAACGATATTCCTACTGTTCAGTACCTACCAGAGTATTTGCCTCCTACTCTGTCTGGTTCATATACTTTTCAATTTCTGGTTTGAGGGTGTGAGCATAAGGTGAACTTTTGGTGTTGTATCTCATATCTGCAATGCTCCCACTTGGATCATAATGCCAAATGAAACTGGTGCTGAATTTCATTTCCTTTAATACTTTATCTACCTCTTCCCCAATAGCTCGACTGTTGCAGATAAATGGTCCTATTTGCCCTTTAATCCTCATCTGCTATTTTTTTTTCATAGACACAAAATGAATGTCATCTGATTTTATCATCTGACGAATATACTCTAGTGAAAATATTCGAACAAGCACATACTTGGGTAGTTTGTATGGAGCTAGTTCACACCCATACACTCTAATATCTATGTGATTATGATATAGGAACCAATCCCCGGTCTTTGTGAGATCCGAAAGGTGCATAAGTCTTTGGATATCCTCATTTATCCTCGGTTCTGGTCCTCCACTGAGCATGCTTACTACTGGGTGATAAAACAACTCGATGAACTATTTGAAATTGAACTCAATGGAGTTTCTTCTGAGCAGCGACGTCCATAGAGTTATTGCTTACGGTTTTCCATCCTTGCCCATTTTCTGCATGAGAAAGGAAAATTTGTATGCTTTATAGAACATAAACATGTAGGCCAATATTTAAGAATACCAGAACATGCCTTCTGTAGGGAAATTTTCTAGTTGCTCGTGCAGGTTTTCAGCCAAAAAACCGCTGTAATCAAACTAGGTGGAAACTTTCTCTTCAGCAGAGAAAATGGACAGGAAACCTAGGATAGGGTCATCCACCCATTCGTCTAAGAAATAACTGAGAAAACAACATAGTGTTCAGATAATTTGGTTTCCCTTTTCGGAAAATATGGAGGAATGATAAGGAGGATTCTTCTTAGGAAATTGGGCATCTTGTGGGAGGAACAACTCAAAGATTTGTGCTCTTTGGGGAAAAGAAAAGTTTTGATACATTTCTGTCAGAATTTCAATTGTGAGGGGATAATGGGGTTCGACTCTGGGTACCTGCATCATTTGATTGATGGCCTTGGGTGTAATAAGGAAAAAGGTTTCTCTAGACGAAGATATAATGGCTCTCTGATCAGGGAGGTATTGCGCTTGGCATTTGAGGGCAAATTTGGGAAAATGATGGACTTGGGGAAAAAGATACATTGGGAAACTTGATTGCCAGAGCCCAATTTCATCGCTCTGATTGATGAAGGTGTCTTTAAACCATGACTGTAGCTTGACAAAGTTGAAATTGGACCTGGTTTCCGAGATTAAATAGTCTTTGTCCGCTAATGGGATCCGGTCGAGATCGACAGGAGGTGGGAGAAATGGATTTTCCTCCACATTTGACTTTTTACTTTTGGTCACCATTGATTTCCACCGGTACCTGCACACTGAACACACATTAGTAGGATAAAACTTATGGCTGGATGAGATGTTGCATAGGCGAAGGAAAATGAGTCTCTGATATGCAGGGAGTGTGAGTGGAATGCGAATGGCCGAAACGAGGTTGGAATTTAGTGAACGGGTGTCCGTTGGGCGAAAAAGGACAGTTCAGGTTAAAAATGGGTATGTGGCCAGTAATAAATGGCCAACGGGTCCTTTAGAGCATGCGGGGGCGAGGTGAAGGACTTCTGATGTGTGTACCCAATTGACATGCATAATGGTGATTGGGAAATGAACGAAATAGATATGACCCGTAATAATTAGATGGAGGGGACATGCTGACAGGGTCATGAAATGAGACTTTCAAGGGGTGTCTTTGGGGTGTGACATCTATGGATGACAGTAGTGAGTTGGAAAAATGGTAAGCAATAAATGTTTGGAGTGGGGGGGTAAGATGCAATGAGATGATGCCATGTAGGGATGGGGCCTGCCTGGACACTGCTTCATTCCGGACCCCCCCTGGCCGCTAAAGGTAGAAAGGTTGGGGGCATCTGGGATCTTTGGTTGACCATTGATCTGAGCAAAGCTAAATCAGCCATTTTCCCTAGCTCACTCCTTAACCATCATGTCGGATCCCCCCCCATCATTAAAAGTAGAACGGTAGGGGGGGGGGGTCCAAAATATCTTGTGGATCATTGATTTGCATGCTGGTGGGATGACCGTAGATCTGAGCACACACTTTAATCACCTTTTTGGACCTCCCCCTCGATGTTAAAGGTAGAATGGTCGGGGGGGTCCGAAATCTCATCAGAGCCGTAGATCTGGGCGTCAAAAGCTTAGTCCTAGATCTAGGCCCAATCTTTAATCTTTGGGGCACAATTCAGTATATGAGCCATAACTTAGGCTTAATGACCTTTTTTATGGGTTTTGTGCACTTCTTCCCATGCATTTGTCACCATGGTGTTAGAAAAACATTTCACCTTCAAGATCATGCATTTTTCATCGATCATCTTACATATTTTATTGAAAGGAAACTAACTAACCTATGTCCTAACCTACTCATTTGCACCTTTAGCCCAGCGTAGACTGTTGGGCTAAGAAAATACTTGACCTTGGGGCTATTTGACCAATATTAGACTGTTTGGTCAAATTTATTCACTAGCTAACCTAATTACTTGTCTAATATTAGACAGTTTAGCCAAGCTTATTCACTAATCCTAAATACTTAAATTTAAAAGACTTGGCCATGTTTAAACTGTATGGATCAAGTCATCATGATTTCATGGGGCTTTATCCATTTTCTTTTATGCCCTCCTTATTTTTCTCATTTTTATTTCTTTTTTCTTTCATTTCTTTTCTTTTCTTTTCTTTTGTAGAATGCAGCAATATCTGCAAGTCAAAAACACTAAAGGAAAAAAATTACAATCAATAGTTGATCCTATAAATTATAGGGTTATAATAGTGGCTCCACCTGGGGATGGTCGTTGTCTTAAAAAAACTTCCTCGAGAGCTTCTTCTGCTATCTGACTTGCTTTATTTTGAAAATTTTGATGACATTATTCAGTGTCTCAAGGCCTTCTCTGCGGGTTTCAAACACCTGAACAAAGAACCTACACACAAACTGCCTGTAAAATAAATTATATGTACAATGGAAAAGGAATGGTGATCTCTTTATTGAGGCAAAAGATAATGCTTCAACATCTTGTCATTTACAGGCCCCCCTAGCATGTCTGATCCATCATTATTATTAAGTAGGAAAGAATTATTTCCTCTGTAGGCCTAAATGGTGTAAGGGCCCTTCCACAAGCTATCAAACTTTCCATGTTTACCTTTGTCTTCATTTATGGAGTCCCATTTCAAAACTAGATCACCTAATTCAAAGTTATCCTCTTTGGTTCTCTTGTCATAAATATTTTTTATATTTTCCTGGATCACTTGAGTTCTGTTGTACACTTCTTCTCTGGATTGTTGTAACTGAATCATTTGATTTATTCTTCTTTGAATATCATTAGTCTCTACTTGAGCTTATTGCAATAATTTCATAACTAGAACTCCTAGAGAAGGAGGAAAAATCGCCTCAGTGCCATATACCAGTTGATATGGAGACATACCAATTGATCTTTTATTACTCACTCTATCTACCCATAGTGCAAAAGCCAATTTATTATGCCAGGACTTCTTGTTTTTTTCTAATGTTTTCTTGAGGATATTTACCAAAATTTTGTTTGAGGACTCAACTAGCCCATTTCCTTAAGGGTAATAGGCTATGGAATGCCCCAACATAATGTGGTATTGGCTGCAAAAATCTATGAGCTTTTTGGAACTAAAAGCCGCTGCATTTTCAACTATAATTTTCCTGGGGCACCCAAAACGAGATAAGATATTAGTTTCTAAATTTTTTATGATAACAGAGTTAGTAGCTTGCTTGCATGGCACAACCTCGATCCATTTGGTGAAATAGTCCATGGCTGTGAGGATCCACTTGTGTTGGCCTAAAGAAGATGGGTGTATTTCTCCAATAAATTCCAAACCCCATTGTTGGAAAGGGGCTTCAACTGATATGCGTTTCATGGGAAGAGGAAACAACTTCTTTTTACCTTCGAAAACCTGGCATTTATGACAAGAAGTAACTTTGTTATGAACATCAGAAAACATTGTAGGCCAATAGAAACCAACTCTTAAGATTTTGTTGGCTATGGTCTTCTAACTCAGATGTCCTCCACAATCTCCTGCATGGAACTCCTGCAGAACTTTGTCAGCTTCGTCTTTCAACAAGCAATTAAGAAAAAAACCACCAGGATCTTTCCAATAAAGATTGGCTTCTAGAATACAAAATTTTAATGCTTTCAGTTTGATAAATCTAGCTTTGGTCTTAGTTAAACCAGGAGGATCTTGTAAGTTGTGAAGTACAAAAATGAGGTCTACATACCAGGGAGAGTTTAAGAATACCTCTTTTACCTTTGGAGTCGCCTGCTCTTCCTGTTCGTCAACTACAACCAATAAATTGATATCTAGAGCATTACAATTTGATTCTGCCATTAGTTTAGCCAAACCCTGTCCTTTGATCAAAGGATACTTGTGTCATAGGATTTTAAGTCCTCATAGCCCCAGGCAAAAACATCTATATATTCCTTAAAAAGTTCAATGTATTTTCTTTTTTTCTCCGGTGGAAAAGATTTAGATAGTTTTATCATTTTGGTGTTTTCTTCCATTCTTATGTTGCACTCTTCAACCTCTTTACCACTAGCTTCAATTTTAGGTTTTTTGGCTACGTCATTAAAATCAAACAAGTCTTCCAACGGAACTAACCTCTAGGTAACACATTATTTTTCAACTGCAGAATATCAAAATCTACCTAATTTTCATTAAATTCTTCAACATATATTTTATTTACACTACCATTCTCAAAAACAGATTTATTTACAAATTGATCATCATTTTCTAAATCTATGTTTGTACATTCGAAAACATTCTTACATTGTAGAAAATCTTTGATCCGATCATCATTTCCAAATACCTGCCAATATCTGATGTTGTCAGGAATGGTTGGTCTGCACTTCATCTCCACTGTGTACTTGAGAGTGGGATGAAAAGGGATTTTACAGGTAGCGACTGACGTAGCCAACCCATCTACAAGTATATTTTGTCCCCTAGGCATTACCTGCAAATCAATCTCAGTAAAGCATTGAAGAGAATCTAAAACAACATTCCTATAGGCTCTAAGTCTGGGATGTTTTTCTACATACTCACCTTTGATTTGCTTGATAATCAATTCAGAATCGCCCCTTACCATTATTTTTTTGGCACCAACTTTCTTCAATATTTTCAGGCCGAATATCAAAAATCTTCGTACTTGGCTATGTTGTTAGTACATTGGAAGTTCAGTTTGTAGTAATGGCTCTCTAAATATCTTGATCTGTGATTATGTAACCAAAATCCAGCTCCGACTCCCCCTTTTCTCACTGCACCATCGAAGTCCATGCTCCAAAAATCTGCTGGCAATTCCTCACTTTCCGCAGTTTCGACCTCTCTTGCCTCAATGATTTCTTTATTTTCCTTTGGATCAATTGTGTCACTTTCCAACTAGGCAATTTGTCCTTCCAGGTCATCGTCATTGTATAAGATGAAAGAATCCAGGTCGGAGTGTGCCGAGTACAGGGGGTAATTATGAGGTTTTTCTTGACTACTGACCATGTATTTCATCAAGGTTTCCCTATACAATATTCTTTGTTGTCCAAAGACTAGAACAGTGGCATAAGACATGTCTAGCTGTAGAGTTCCTTTCAACTTAGCTCCCCATGACCTTGGTAATAACATACCATGCTTTGGGGGAATTTCCACAACTACTATATCCATTACCATACTCTTTGCTGAAATTTGGGCTAGGGTGATGCATAAGTCTTTGATTAGGACAATACATTTAACCTTGATGGAATCAAAAGAATGCAAATCTTTGTAGGGTCTAGTGACTTCGAGTCCCAACTTTTCCATCACTGCCTTGGGCATCAGGTTATGAGAGGCACCCAAATCCAACATAGCATTGTGTAATATCAAGTTGTGGATATTTAGGCTAATGTAAAAAGGTGTGATGGCCCCATTATTAGTCTGACCATCTACTTCAGGACCAAACAGGAGCTCTGGTCGGTCATCAGCAAGATTTAATGTGTCTGAATGATTTGCAGATCTAACATTCAAAGCCTTAGTACCTATCTCAGGTTCGATTCTTAAATCTTTAATCACTTGCGACCTGTAAGCATTCTTGTTCATTAAATTGGAGAGGGGAATGGGAATTTTCAATTTAGCTAATTGCCCTTCAAGGCTGAATGCAGTGGAAAATTTGCTTAAGGTCTGTACTTCTGGTTTATCTGTTGGAATTCTATAGCCAGATGCCCTTGGTTGGCTTGTTTGACTGATTGATGAAACTTTAGTCTAATTTTCTCTTTGTAGAAACTTTGGAGATTTTGGTGTAGAAGATTCAACATTATTTCTCTCAAGGATCTTCTTGGGAGGGTTTTCTGAGGTCTTCTTGGTTTCGACTATTTTCTTTGTTTCATTACCCTTCTTTGTTTCAACAGTATTCTTTGGAGGGTTTTCATTTGCTCTCTTGATCCTCAGGTTATACTGCCTGTGTACCTCAATAATAGAATTTTCAAAAGCCTCCCGTTCTATTTCATCTGCTTTCTCATTTACCTCTATTTGTGAAAGAAGAAAAACCTCGTGCTCTTCCTGGGTGAGGAAAATGGATTCATCATCATGAACGCCCATGAGGTTTATATGAGTATCATCGAATTCCTCGAGTACCTCCTCCCCATCATCAACGTAGTTCTCATGGAGGGGTGGTCTGATCTGCTGATCTGCCCCCCTCTGTTCTCTTTGAAACCTAGGATCTCTCTGTTGGATTTGGGGTAGATTTCTTCTGAAGTTTGGGTTTCGAATTGGAGGATTATCTTGGTTATCCCTGGGAGGATTTATTTCATCTATAATAAGTCTCTCCATAATTCTCTCCATATCTCTAGCTAAAGAGTCCAATTTGGCATCTAAAGAGGATGTGGAAGGTTCCTCTTTGATTGTGGCCCTCCTCTTTGTTCTCTGCTTGGCCTTTCTAGCTAGTAGGTTAGCCTCCATGCTTACAATGTTTTTTTGCATGTCTTCCAGAGTAGCTGAATTTCTTTCCTTTAGCTGATATGAAATATCAACGTCAAATCCATATGGAAACTTAATTAGTGCTAAACCTTGAGGGGGTTTTATGTCAGCAAGGATGGCATTGTAAAGGTTATTGAACCTGGTGCAGTAATCCTTCATTGTTTCTCCCTGATTCCTCTTGATGTTCTCATACTCTGATAATATCTGGAGTGGATTTTTCTTAACCTCCCATCTATCCATAAAAATTCCATGAAAAGCGGCAAGATCAGCTATCGAAGTAGGACGTAAGGCTTTAAACCATTTTTTAATGTCCCTAGTTAGGATTTGTGCAAATAATCTCATTTGTACATCAACTTCATCCACTTCCTACAGATCAAAATAATCATTCTTTTTGTGAACATTTTGTTGTGCATTAATAGAACCAGTACTTTCATACTGAGGGAGTCTAGTTTGATAATCTTGAGGTATGTCATGCAAAGGAGCAACCAACACCAAGGGGGCATATATTGCTACCATAGCTAGTGGATTAGCTTGAGCAATAACCTGTATGATTGGAGGGGATGTAACATATGCAGTGGAGGACGAAGGGCTAGGGGGTGTAGAGTGAATGGTTGGAGGTTCACAGAGGCTGCAACAATCATTAAGTCAGAAGGTTCGAATGACTGCTGGAAATGAGCTCTGTCCAAAGCTTGATCAAGATTAGCCACCAAATATTCTAATTTATCAAATTCCTGGAGAAAAAGTTGATAAAGGTCTGCCCTGGGTGAGAGAATTTCAGGAGTCTTAGGTTGTAGGATGGTTTGATCCAACACAATTTCACTTACAAAGCTGTCTGATTTTGATCTAAAAAGGCTTTGTTCAAAAGGGATATCAAACTCAAGATCCTGAAGGGCAACCAGTTTTTCTGGGATAGAAGGATATCTGTGAAAGGGACTGTGACTTCCTGAACCTTCCCTAACGGTTTTCTTTCTGAGTAATTTCTTGGGATTGTCTATTGTAGTTGCAGGTTCTGGATCTGGATGAGATCTAGTAAAAATTCTTTTAGGAGCCCGAATTCTAATTTTTCTTTTAATAAAAACTTAAATTAATTATATACAAAACTTAACAACCTCTGAACATTATCTCTTAATATATTTATATTTTATGACTTGTTCAAAAATAAGGTTTTCTTTGTATAGAAAAAAGAAATCGTAGGATTGGAAATCTGTTCAGATTCCCCAGTATGGTCTCCAATTATGTTAGCACTATGTAAATTCCCAGAGGTTGTAAAAGGGCAGAAGAAATTTACAAGAGGTAACCTTAACCAACCACTTTGAAACTGGGATCTAGCCCTTCCAATTTTAGAGAGGGATCTCTCTGTAAGATTTAGATTTGTTTGGATTTTCAGATCTTAGGCTAGTTAAAAAGAATAATATCGAGTTGTTTGTATTTTTTAATAAAATGGATAAATGTCACTTACGCTTCCATTGGGATATGGGGTCTGTTTTATAAAAATGGAGATCAAAGGCTATCTTTTAGAAGACTTGTTTTATAGGGCAAGGTAGTGCAACTGTTGGATTCTTTAGAAATAAAATGATGGATTGCTGAAAAGGTGAGATATCAGTTAAAACAAAAAAGTAATTAAGAATTTCTTTGTTATAACATCATAAAGAAAACATTTAAATCTGTAAAAGATTAGGAACAAAGTACATGATGGCAAATTCTGCAACTTTAACTTCTTTTAAAGATTAGATTAGAAAAACAACATGATAACTGAGAAAAAAAACTTTTTATGAAGACATAGGGAACTTCACCAAAAGCTAACACGCAGGAATCCTGTGAAACGTATCTTTGTATTACTGAAATGACCTCTTGATAAAAATCACAGTGATTACAGCTTGCTCGGGCGTAAAGGTCAACCCTTAGTACTTCAAAGTTTGAAGTATTTATAATCAAGATTACAAATGACCCTGTCATCAATGATCAGGATGTGGCAGATGCTATTTTTAACTATCTAGATAACAAGATGCAAAAATATAGGAACTGATGATGATGCGTCGAATCTCTCATGCTAATTTTGGGGAAGACCGTTGGTGAGTCATGCATATGACTTTGAATGTGTTG
The DNA here is from genome assembly GCA_010110895.2 of Picea sitchensis. Lineage (NCBI taxonomy): Eukaryota > Viridiplantae > Streptophyta > Pinopsida > Pinales > Pinaceae > Picea > Picea sitchensis. The sequence continues at coordinate 18,155 of SNQJ01S0046861.1, forward strand.
GCACTGATTTGGATGAGACCTCTATCTTTACTCAATCAATTCGCATAGCTCATCCCATCTTTGTGTACCGGGGATGGTAAATTTCAATAACCGGCAGTAGATTTCATCCATCTCGGTATACTTAGAAAAAGTCGGCTTGGTGAGGAAAATGTACTTGATTTCGTGTTGTATGCTGAGGTCAGGCTGCAAAGTCTCCAAGAATGCTTTTCCTATGATGCTTCCCTATATCCCTGAGAACTTGGAACTATCTTTGGCCACAGTGGCAATCTTTTTCTTATAATCAGATAAAGTCATCAATTTATCATTTAGGAAAAGTAAGCCAGGAAGGCCCTTTTTCTGTAAGGCCTCAAGCTTGTTAAAAAATATCTGAACTCTAATGTCCATGTTCTGGGATTTCTACTCCAACCACAACATTAATCCTCTTTTGGTCAACACTCTTTTGACTTTGAGGATAGTCTTTGTTCTGTCTTCAACTTTCAGGTCTTCAAGCTCTTCCTTGGGTTTTGAATTTAGAAACTTGATGATCTCGTTAGCTGCCGAGGGAATTTCACCCAACTCTCTTCTTATCCTGTCGATTTCCTGCCTACTCTTTAGCACCAGATCATGTTGCTCGAACATGATTTTCACCATGGGCCAAATTTCGTTTATGAAGTTGGAGATATCTGTCCAAATATTTTCCTTAGCCTCTGCTAATGTCTTACCTTCCACTATTTGTTTCTGAAGCTACTGTATTTCCTGCTTGAGCTTCTCTGATGCTTGTCTCTCAATGTTGTATATTGTTTGGAAGGAAGATTCGAGTTCCTGGAGACTTTCAATCTCTATTTTCAGCCTATTGATCTCTGTTCCTTGCAGAGTCATCTCCTCCATGGACTTTGCTAGCTCCACAGTTTTTTCCAGTGCTATTAATGGAGTTGCCGATGGAATTTCTTCTATAGTGGTTGTTGGCACAACTGTTGTACTGACTTCTGCAAGGGGAACTGCACTCAATGGAATGACTTCCATTGGGGTTGGTTGTTCCTTCTCTTTCAATAACCTTTCCAATTCTACCTCTATTTCCTTTATCTCTGCGTTCTGCTGCATGATTAGCTTCAACAATTCCTCTTTCTCGTCTTCTGCCTTAGCTATTTATTTAGCTTGTGAATCCTCTATTGGTGGCAATTTTAGCTGTTTTCTCAGAGATGCAATGTCAACATTCTTTTTCTTTAACATCTCCTCTACTTCTTTTACATTCGAGGGATCATACCCAATCTTGAGCACCAACTCCTCTAAGGATTTTATTATGTTATCCTTTGCAAAAGAGGATATATTTTCCAACTTCAATTGGGTCTGAAGATTGTTTAGAGATACCTGTAACTTTGATGTCGTAGAGGAAGCATGTGCCAATGTGGATAAAATCATTTCTCAAGTTTGTCTGTGCAAATTCATCTGGTTAGTTGGATGGACTTGTTTGGTGTCAAAAACAATAGTTGAACTTTTGTAGTCAGTGATCTCTTTGGGTTGAGACTGATGTGCTTGCAGAAATGCCAGATGAATTCTTCCTTTCTTTGTGTCAAAAGATAGCAATAGTCTATGTTGTGTTGTGGAGGTTTGCTTCCAGGAGTGAGCGTAGGTGTTGTTGGTAAACATCTGGTTCTTCTTTTTAATCATGTCATATTTTTTGAAAATGTTTAGAGGTATAGATCCTTGTGGATTTTGGGTGGTCACAACTATATTTATCTGCTTCTTTGAAGAAGAAGTGGACACCACCTGATTTTTTCCCTCAATCACTTTGGCAGATTAGGGCTCTTCCTCACCAGACATGTGAGTAGCATGAGTGGTTTTGGGTCTCTTGCTGTATACCTGAAACTCTTCTGCTAATACCTCAGTGATTGAAGGAGAGGCATCCTTTCTTGGCCTTTTTTCCTCTGGTACTTGTGTAGCGGTAGTCTGTGAAAAAGAGACTGAAGGAGATTCCTGTTGTTCAGTATCTACCAGAGTATTTGCCTCGCACTTTGTCTGGTTCACGTGTGTTTCAATTTCTGGTTTGAGGGTGTGAGCATAAGGTGAACTTTTGTTTTTGGATCTCATCTCTGCAATGATCCTACTTGGATCATAACGCCAAATGAAACTGGTGTTGAATTTCATTTCCTTTAGTAGTTTATCTGCCTCTTCCCTAGCAGCTTGACTATTGCAGATAAACGTTCCTATTTTCCCTTTAATCCTCATCTGCTGTTTTTTTTTTCCAGAGACACAAAATGAATGTCATCTGAGTTTATCATCTGACGAATATACTCTAGTGAAAATATTCGAACAGGCACATACTTGGGTAGTTTGTATGGAGCTAGTTCACACCCATACACTTTGATCTCTGTGTGATTCTGATATAGGAACCAGTCCCTATTATTTGCGAGATCCAAAAGGTGCATAACTCTTTGGATCTCCTCATTTATCCTTGGTTCTGGTCTTCCACTGAGAATGCTTACTGTTATCACCAATTCTTGTAAAGGGTGTGTTTTCCTAAGAGATAAGCCCTTTTGGGTGCAAAAATGTGAAGAAGTGGGGTAAAAAACCACTTACCCTAGGTTGTGACACAAATGCATATTTGGTTAAGTGGCAGGAAGATCTGGGCATCCAGAATCTGCGCACCAAGATCTATGGTCAAGGTTGGATTCCAAACCTCGCTTGCCTATCTACCTTTAATAGCGGGGGGGGGTCTGTAATTAGACGCGCATCTCTCAATGGTCTAGATTGGGGAGCCAGGATCTACGGTCAAGGTTGGATTCCAAACCCCCTTTGCCTATATACCTTTAATAGGGGGGGGTCAGAATTGGCAGCTTAAA
>SNQJ01S0046861.1:36867-55650 GCA_010110895.2 Picea sitchensis
TATATTGCTGATATATGTTGCTGATATGTGCTCACATCTAACTGGTTATAAATGACAACAATGGGTAATGAATAAATGTTGAATGCTAATTGATGAGTTTTTTTGCAAGAGGGAAGTTTTGGGAAAATGAGCCCCACACTCATTCACCCCCCCCCTCTAAGTGTGGTAGGTGTGTCCAGCAGTATGCTGAGGTCAGGCTGCAAAGTCTCCAAGAACGCTTTGCCTGTGATGCTTCCCTATATCCCTGAGAACTTGGAACTATCTTTGGCCACAGTGGCAATCTTTTTCTTATAATCAGATAAAGTCATCAATTTATCATTTAGGACAAGTAAGCCAGGAAGGCCCTTTTTCTGTAAGGGCTCAAGCTTGTTAAAAAATCTCTGAACTCTAATGTCCATGTTCTAGGATTTCTACTCCAACTACAACATTAATCCTTTTTTGGTCAACACTCTTTTGACTTTGAGGATAGTCTCTGTTCTGTCTTCAACTTCTAGGTCTTCAAGCTCTTCCTTGGGTTTTGAATTTAGAAACTTGATGATCTCGTTAGTTGTCGAGGGCGTTTTACCCAACTCTCTTCTTATCCTATCGATGTCCTACCTACTCTTTAGCACCAGATCATGTTGCTCGAACATGATTTGCACCATGGGCCAAATTTCATTTATGAAGTTGGAGATATCTGTCCAAATATTTTCCTTAGCCTCTGCTAATGTCTTACCTTCCACTATTTGTTTCTGAAGCTACTGTATTTCCTGCTCGAGCTTCTCTGATGCTTGTCTCTCAATGTTGTATATTGTTTGGAAGGAAGACTCAAGTTCCTGGAGACTTTCAACCTCTATTTTCAGCCTATTGATCTCTGTTCCTTGCAGAGTCATCTCCTCCATGGACTTTTCTAGATCCACAGTTTTTTCCAGTGCTGTTAATGGAGTTGTCGATGGAATTTATGCTGTAGTGGTTTTTGGCACAACTGTTGTACTGACTTCCGCAAGGGGAACTGCACTCAATGGAATGACTTCCATCGGGGTTGGTTGTTCCTTCTCTTTCAATAACCTTTCCAATTCTACCTCTATTTCGTTTATCTCTGCGTTCTGCTGCATGATTAGCTTCAACAATTCCTCTTTCTCGTCTTCTGCCTTAGCTATTTATTTAGCTTGTGAATCCTCTATTGGTGGAAATTTTAGCTATTTTCTCAGAGATGCAATGTCATCATTATTTTTCTTTAACATCTCCTCTACTTCTTTTACATTTGAGGGATCATACCCAATCTTGAGCACCAACTCCTCTAAGGATTTTATTATGTTATCCTTTGTAAAAGAGGATATCTTTTCCAACTTCAATTGGGTCTGAAGATTGTTTAGAGATACCTGTAACTTTGATGTCGTAGAGGAAGCATGTGCCAATGTGGAGAAAACCATTTCTCAAGTTTGTCTGTGCAAATTCATCTGGTCAGTTGGATGGACTTGTTTGGTGTCAAAAAAAATAGTTGAATTTTTGTAGTCAGTGATCTCTTTGGGTTGAGACACCTGTGCTTGCAGAAATGCCAGATGAATTCTTCCTTTCTTCGTGTCAAAAGCTAGCAACATTCTGTGTTGTGTTGTGGAGGTTTGCTTCTAGGAGTGAGCATAGGTGTTGTTGGTCAACATCTGGTTCTTCTTTTTAATCATGTCATATTTTTTGAAAATGTTTAGAGGTATAGATCCTTGTGGAGTTTGGGTGGTCACAACTATATTTGTCTGCTTCTTTGAAGAAGAAGTGGACACCACCTGATGTTTTCCCTCAATCACTTTGCCAGATTAGGGCTCTTCCTCACCAGACATGTGAGTAGCATGAGTGGTTTTGGGTCTCTTGCTGTATACCTGAAACTCTTCTGCTAATACCTTAGTGATTGAAGGAGAGGCATCCTTTCTTGGCCTTTTTTCCTCTGGTACTTGTGGAGCGGTAGTATGTGAAAAAGAGACTGAAGGAGATTCTTGTTGTTCAGTATCTACCAGAGTATTTGCCTCGCACTTTTTCTGGTTCACGTGTGTTTCAATTTCTGGTTTGAGGGTGTGAGCATAAGGTGAATTTTTTTTTTTGGATCTCATCTCTGCAATGATCCTACTTGGATCATAACGCCAAATGAAACTAGTGTTGAATTTCATTTCCTTTAGTAGTTTATCTGCCTCTTCCCTAGTAGCTCGACTATTGCAGATAAACATTCCTATTTGCCCTTTAATCCTCATCTACTGTTTTTTTTTTCCATAGACACAAAATGAATGTCATCTGAGTTTATCATCTGACGAATATACTCTAGAGAAAATATTCGAACAGGCACATACTTGGGTAGTTTGTATGGAGCTAGTTCACACCCATACACTTTGATCTCTGTGTGATTCTGATATAGGAACCAGTCCCTGGTCTTTGCAAGATCCAAAAGGTGCATAACTCTTTGGATCTCCTCATTTATCCTTGGTTCTGGTCTTCCACTGAGCATGCTTACTGTTATCACCAATTCTTGTAAAGGGTGTGTTTTCCTAAGAGATAAGCCCTTTTGGGTGGAAAAATGTGAAGAAGTGGGGTAAAAACCCACTTACCCTAGGTTGCGGCACAAATGCACATTTGGTTAAGTGGCAGGAAGATCTGGGCATCCAGAATATGTGTGCCCAGATCTACGGTCAAGGTTGGATTCCAAACCTCACTTGCCTATCTACCTTTAATAGTGGGGGCGGGGGGGGTCTAGAATTAGATGTGCATCTCTCAATGGTCTGGATTGGGGAGCCAGGATCTATGGTCAAGGTTGGATTCCATACCCCCTTTTCCTATATACCTTTAATAGGGGGGGTTTAGAATTGGCATCTTAAAGCGCCCCCCCCCTTGTCACATCTCTGATTTCCTCCACCGTCCAGCTTCTGCCATCTGTCTTCCACTCCATATATCACCTCCATTTAGTGCCATCCTAGCACACCTTATCTCCTTTCACTCCCTCTCACCTTCCGACACCTATCCCACTATGTTCCACGTCGTCCCGCCATAAGCGACATGTCCTCCCTCGAACAGTCATATCTCGTCACCTTTCCTCCTTTCGTCTATCACCCTCTTGCCCCCTATCATGTGTCTCACCCCTGTCACTTCCTTGTTCACTTCCCTTCCCTCTTCCACAAAGATAATGACAAATCATCCCTTCCTGACCTTTTCTCTTACACTGCTTCCTATCTTATGCCCCATTTATCACACCTACCTACAAGTCTTTCCAAGCAGTCAGTTGGCGGATCTAGGTGGCACCGTGAGAAGACCTCCATGTCTCGAAGGGAAGAGTTGACCAGGTTGTTCCCAACCCCAAGGAGGCAATTATTGAAGTTGTTGGTGGTAGTTAGACATCGTCTCCACTATAAATGGAAAGCCCAGAAAGGACACGAGACAGGTCAATTCTTCTGCGGGGTGTCAAGAGTCTGATTGCATCTGACATAAGCGCATGACTGTTCAGAGACTACAGGTGCAGTCTGCTAGTAAACATGCAGACGTAATGTTGTTAATGAAGAAGTGTTGGTTTTGCTGCTATTATTGGCTTTGGGTATATGTAGGAAATTTTTCCATTTTGTAAAGTATCGTTGGTAGAGATAAGCTCCCTATTGTATGGTTTTGATGAAGCACTAGTTTGTCTAATCATGTATGTGTATCCAAGATTTCTTGTTTAAATGGCAGCCATCTTTATTATTTACTCTATTTTCCTTCTGATACTAAGGAGTTCATGATTGACAAATTCGCATGAACCATTGTGACTGTGTTATGATAAATGATTTGTTGTAACACTGTGATATTCCTTAGTTTCCTTGTGATTTAAATTCTAGGAGTTCTCGTGTTTAAATCATTCATCCTTGGGTTGCTGAAAGGATTGACGTCTTCGGTCGACCTCTACCTTTTCTCGTTAAATTTCTTCCTCCTACTTACCTTTACTACAACTTACTAACTAAAGTTAGACTAAGACCTAGCCTGTTCATACATAGTTCGGTCCAAGATTCTAAGTTAAAACAATATCATTATGAGTCTGCTCTCTTCCGATCACCCTTGATAAACAAATCATGACATAAACTGATGGGTGTCAGGCTCTGCTCTTGTTGCAATCCAGGAGTGACTTCTGAAACTAACATTTCTGGCACCATTGTCGGGGACGAAGTTGAATATTTTCCCTAGGATTGAATGACATTGAGCCTCTGATTCTGAAGGTGCATCAGGCATCAGATCCCTACCATATTTCTACTGTGCACCTAGCGACTCCATTGTGACGACTCCACTGTGACAAACCTATTGTTTCAGTTGTGGCTTCGAGGGGTAGACACATGCGGTCTCATCCACAGTCACCTCTAGTTACACTTGAAGCAGATCTTGAGAAGCTTGTCAGAAAGGGAAGGGCCCTTGAAGGAGAAACTTCTGCTGCTAAACCAGGTATTTCTGACAGTTCTCATATTCCTCTATTAGAAACTCTATTTTTAGTTTCTCAGTTTCCCAGCCGACCTGTTATTGAAGTTTCCCCTTTTCTAAACTTTGGGAGTGTTCCTACTGAGTTTTCTTCTCCTGGTCCGGGACTGGAGGGAGAAACTTTTGTCACTCCTATCTCCCTTGACATTGCAACTTGATCTAGACCTAGGACCACAGGAGATTTCCCCACTCCTAGCTTCACCACCCCTCCTTTTATTACTGTGGATGCTATTGCAGAGACAGAGACAGAAGCATCTACTCAATCAAGCCCTGTATCCTTCTCTCTGAATCCTCCATTGTTTCCTATTCTACTTGAAATCTTAGCTCCAATATCCCCTGTTCAAACTCCTCCTCCTAGTTCTCCTCCACCTAATATTCCTATGGCAGGCGAAAATCCCCCCATGACTAAAATGGAGGCTATAATAGCTACTAGGTATGCTCCCCTCGTGTTACCTCAGCCTCTCAATGCCCTTCCAGCAGATGGCTACCTTAAGTAGTTACCCAGATTCACAAGCGAAGGAGACATATCTGCAGAACAACACCTTGAAGCCTTTTACATTTTCATAGATGATCTTGTTATGATGCATGCAGATGTATGGATGAGGATTTTTGTCCATAGCCTTGAAGTCAAAGCCAGGGAATGGTTTAAGGCCCTACCTCTTGGATCTATCGATGGGATTGAGGCTTTGGAAAATGCCTTCTTGAGACAGTGGGAAGACAGAAAAGACTTTGTGTATTACATGACAGAGTTTGGGTCCTTGAAACGAATGGAAGGAGAAGCTGTCTCTTATTTCTCCAAGAGATTCAAAAAAATGTACAATAAGATTCCCGTTGAGATAAATCCCTCAGAGGCCTCTGCCAAAATCACTTATGCTAGAGATTTTGATCCTGATTTTTGCCTCTTATTGAGGGAAAGATGAGCCATTTCCTTAGCTCACATGCAGGATTCGACTGTGGAAGTTGAGTCAAATATATTGGCTATTGACCGACTCATAAATAAAGAAGATAGAGATATTCCCAACAGGAGAGATGAACCCTCCTCATCAGGTTCCTCTGCCCTTTCCCCCCAAGAGGACGGGGTAACTAAAGTGCTGAAATCACTTTCAGCTAAGATGGAAAGGTGGGAATTATAAGGGAATCCCATATATAGAAACCCCCAAAGTACTAATAACAGAGGTTTTAGGAGGCCAAATAATAATGTCCCTCAAATTATGCCAAGGGAACAAAGGAACAGAGATAGAGATGACCAAAGGATCCAAACCCCTCTTCAAAATAACCTTGTTGCTGGTGAGGAAGAAGAGGAGATAGATGAGCTTGGTCCTAAAATCCATTGTTTTGGAGACACCTCCCCTTTCCCCCATTTGACTCAATCTTCATATGAAGAATCCCTTATGAATAGTCAAATGAATGAGTTAGGTAAGGGGGAGAAGGACAAAGGAAACAATCCTAATAGATACAACCTCAGGTCAAAGAGGAACGAAGGGAAGGCAGATATTCTTGATCAACCTCTTGTAGAAGAAAGGCCTGCTAAGCCTACAATACACACTAACAAGGAAAGGATCACTCAAAATATTTCTCCAATAGACAAAGACCCTGTCCCTGAGGTAAGAGAAGCTCCTAAGCCTCCTTCTTCATTTAGTTTTTAGCATGAAATTCGAACAATTAGAATTCTTGTACCTCTCTCGGAACTAGTTAAAAATGGAGATTTCAAAAGGTCCCTCTCCAGACTACTACAATCTGAGTCCCCCCAGCTTGCCACAGACTCAGTAAATCTCCAATATGAAAAGATAGTAGTCATCCTAGGTCCCATGGTAGAAGACAAATATGATTCATCCCCTCCCTTATACACATCCTTGAACATACATGATAAGGTGTTGCATAACTGCCTGATGGATTCAGGGGCTTCCCATAACCTCATGCCCAAAATAGTCATGGAAGAATTGGGACTAGAAGTAACAAAGGCCTATCATGATTTGTAATCTTTTGATTCAAGGAGGGTGCAATGTCTTGGAGTCATCAAAGACCTGCCATTATCATTGTTTCAACTGCCCATGAAGAGTGTGATCATGAACATTATAGTAGCTGATGTTCCCCCCAAGTTTGGCATGTTGTTGTCAAGTTTGTGGATTAAAAAGATTGGATGGACATTACAAATGGACCTCACATATGCCACCATTCCATTCTTTGGAGGGGAACACAGAAGTTTGTATAGGGAAGCTCAACTGGCCTACATTGTTAGTGATGAAGTAGATCCCACCAATCATCCTATATTTTCACTCAATACGGATTTGGGGTCTAGTTTATTGTAGCTCAGTTATGCTCCTGAAACCCCTCTTCAAATCAGAAAACAACCCATATCTGATCGAGAAATACCTCCCCCAATTACCTCTGTGTGGAAAATGTTCTTCGACGAAGCTTCTTCTAGTGAAGGTGCTGGTGCTAGAGTGGTTTTGTGTTGCCTTGTCAGGAAGCCATTTCCTTGTCATACAATCTAGATTTTGAGACCACCAATAATGTGGCTAAATATGAGGCTCTTGTTCTGGGTTTAAGGGATGCAAAAGAAATGGGAATTGAGGAGTTAATAGTGTTCAGAGATGCAAAGTTGATAGTTCAGCAGATCATAAATGCTTATGAGGGTAATCATCCTCGACTTAGAAGTTACATAAATGAGGTATGGGACCTAATTGATAATTTTTTCTCAGCATTCAACATTACATTTATTCCAAGAGAGGAAAATACTTTGGCCGATTCCCTAGCTCTTTCGGCTAGCCATTTTAAGATCCCTTTGCCTCCTAAGATCAAACATGAGGTCGATATAAGATATAAGCCCTCTATATCAGACTATATCAAGCATTGGAAGGTATTCAAGGATGATCTGGAAATCAGAAAATTTCTTGAGTCTGTTGATGAATTCTCTGCATTGCACATTGATTAGGATCCTGATACTGAAGGTGACCTTCACCCTGAGATTTTTTCAAATAAAATTTCTAATCACCATATTGTTTAGTTGCCTAGCAATCATATTCAGAAAGGATTAGTTCCTTTAGAAATATTGTTTGATGGGAATGATGTGGCAATAAAGGGTAGGGTTTCAAATGGAAATGTTGATACAACTAAGTGCAACATTGTCACACAGGAGGAGCCTAAATTCGTCAAGTTGTCGAGCATCCTATCAAGGAAGTAAAGGGTGGAGTATACTGAGTTATTAAAAGAATTTTTGGATTTGTTTGCATGGACCTATGAAGACCTCAAGACATATGACACATCTGTAATTAAGCACAAGATCCCACTGAAAGAGGAAGCTAAGCCTTTCAGGAAAAAACTAAGACAAATTAACCCCATATTGTTGCCTATCAAGGAGAGAGAAGTGAAGAAGTTGTTATATGCCCAAATCATTGTCCCTCTGAGATATTCTAAGTGGGTGGCTAATCTAGTCCCGATAAGAAAGAAGAGTGGAGAAATCAGACTCTGTGTTGATTTCATAAATCTGAACAGAAGATCAAAGAAGGACAATTACCCCTTACCCAAGATGGAACACATATTTCAAAGGGTGATTGATGCATCTAGGATATCCATGATCGATGATTGTTCTGGTTACAATCGGATATCATTCCTTCCTGAGGATAGAGAAAAAACATCTTTCACCACTCCTTGGGGCACATTCATGTATGCCAAAATGCCTTTTGGATTGATGAATGCAAGAGAAACATTTTAGCGAGCCATGGACATAGCCTTCATTAGGGAGAAAGATCAGTTTGTGATGATCTATCTAGATGATGTCACTGTCTTCTCTAGATCTGATGAAGAACACTATTGTCACTTGAGGAAGGTTTTCTTGAAGTGCTGAAGGTTTGGCCTCTCCTTGAACCCCAAGAAATATTTGTTTGCTATGAATGAGGGGAAGCTATTAGGCCATATAGTATCAGCAGAGGGAGTGAGAATTGATCCCAACAGGGTGGAGGCAATTCATACCGTGTCACTCCCGAGATCCAAAAAAGAGGTCCAATCTTTCCTAGGCAAGATTAACTTTCTAAGGAGGTTCGTCTCAAATTTTTCTAAATAAGTGAAACACATCACAGTCATGCTCATAAAAGAAAATGAATTAAAGTGGAGTAATGATCCCAAGGAATATTTTTTCCAAATAAAGAATGCATTGACTGAGGCACCTATGTTGGTCAGTCCTAATTATTCCAAGAATTTCCTAATTTTTTCTTTTGCTTCTTTTGATACAATAGCAGTGGTCTTATTGCAGAAAAATGAGGAAGGGCGAGAACAACCCATTTCCTTATTCAATAAGGCATTAAGAGATGCAGAAATCATGTATGTGATCATGGAGAAGCATGCCTATGCCTTGGTGAAATCTCTCAAAGATTTCAGATTCTATGTCTTGCACTCAAAGGTGATTGCATATGTTCCTTCAGCCTCTGTGAAGGACATCCTTATACAACTTGACATAGATGGGAGATGGGGAAAGTGGATTTCCAAGATCCTTGAGTTTGACCTGGAAGTAAAGCCCACCAAGTTGGTTAAACGGAAAATTTAGCCAAGCTCCTGGATGAATCTAACTGTAAGGATTTGGGGTTAAATTTCGTACATATTCACTCAGAAAATCAACAAACCGAGTTGTCAGATGGTAGTCCTCAAAGAAACCCCTATTGGCAGAATGCTCCTGGTATAGAGATGTTATATTTTTCCTATAGGAGTTACAACCCCCTAATGAAATGGGGAAGAGTAAGGTAAGATCTCTAAAGCTCAAAGGAGTCAAATATTTCCTTATTGACCAGATCTTGTACTGGAGAGACCCTTTAGGGGTGTTTCTAAGGTGTATGAATCCGCAGGAGGCCCAAAAAGTTGTGTTTGACTTCCATAGCCGCCTGTGTGGAGGGAATCATTTCTGGAAGACCACAGCCCACAAAATTCTCAGGGATGGGTACTACTGGCCCACCTTATTCACTGATGTCTGCAGAGAAGTTAGAGCCTACATAAAATGCCAAAGGTTATGAGGAAATCAACAACTCAAATATCTGACACTAAAGCCTATAGTAGCTTCAACACCCTTTCAACAGTGAGGGTTGGACTTCATTAGAGAAATTCATCCTCCTTTAAGTGGCCAACACAGATGGATCCTGACTACAACAAATTACTTCACCAAGTGGATAGAAGCTGTCCCCTCACACAAGGTAATTATTAGCTTCCTAAAGGATATTATAGCCAGATTTGGTTGTCCTAGCAGAATTATCACTGATAATGTTGCTTCTTTGAAGTCTAAGCCTCTGGTTAAGTTTTGTGAGTAGTTTGAGATTTCACTGATTCATTCCACCCCCTATTATCCTCAAGGAAATGGGATGGCAGAATCTTCCAACAAAAGTCTGATCAAGCTCATTAAAAGATTGTTGGAAGATAATAAGAAGGCCTAGGATTCAAAGCTCGAATTTGCCCTGTGGGCCGATCGAGTGACAACAATGAAGTCCCTAGGCAACTCCCATTTTCAACTTGTTTACGAGATATAAGTTGTATTTCCCACTTAGATGGTTTTACCTGTGGCAAAGTTCTTTCAATATTATGAAGGAGAGCCATATCATATGGTTAGAAGAATTCATCAGTTGGTGGAAGCGCAGTAGACCAGGGAGCAGGTAATGGACAGAGTTCGTAGTCATCAGCAGAAAATCAAGATGGCCTTTGATATGAAGGTCAGAAAGGAAGAATTCAAGCTGGGAGATCTAGTGCTTAAGTGGGATGCACCTAGGCAAGATAGAGGCAAACACAACAAGTATGATACCCTATGGATTGGACCTTTCAAAATCTATGAAGTATTCTCAAACAACACTTATAGGTTGCAAGATTTGGAGGGAAAAAAGTATTTAATGGCCCAATAAATGGATGTTTCCTGAAGAAAATTTTCATTTAAAGCCTTAGACGACTCCTCTATTTTTGTAAATATTGTTTTTCTGTTTGTTTTCGTCTTAATAAATGACTCCATAGCCCAACAACAAGGCATTGGAATTGCAAATAAGTCCTTAGAGCATCACAAGGATGACTCTATCCCCCATGGAGCCTAATGTTATCACCAATTCTTGTAAAGGGTGTGTTTTCCTAAGAGATAAGCCCCTTTGAGTGGAAAAATGTGAAGAAGTGGGGTAAAAACCCACTTACCTTAGGTTGGGGTGCAAATGCATATTTGGTTAAGCGGTAGGCAGATCTGGGCGGCCAGAATTTGTGCGCCCAGATCTACGGTCAAGGTTGGATTCTGAACCTCCCTTACCTATATACCTTTAATAGCCAGGGGGGTGGGTCCTGAATTAGACGCGCATCTCTCAATGGTCTGGATTGGGGAGCCTGGATCTATGTTCAATGTTGGATTCCAGACCCCCTTTGCCCATATACCTTTAATACGGGGGGGAGGAGGGGGGGCGGTCTATAATTGGTGGCTTAAAGTGCCCCCCCCCTTGTCACATCTCCAATTTCCTCAACCCTACACCTTCCTCCATCTATTTTCCACTCCATATCTCACCTCCATTCAGTGCCATCCTGGCACACTTTATCCCCTTTCGATCCCTCTTGCCTTTTGACACTTGTCCCACTCCCTTCCACATCGTCCCGCCATAAGCAACATGTCCTCCCTCGAACAGTCATATCCCATCACCTTTCCTCCTTTCGTCTATCACCCTCCTACCCCCTATCATGTGTCTCACCCCTATCACTTCCTTGGTCACTTCCCTTCCCTCTTCCACGATAAGCATGCCAAATCATCCTTGCCTGACCTTTGTTCTTACACTGCTTCCTATCTTATGTCCCATTTATCGCACTTGCCTACAAGTCTTTCCAAGTAGTCAGTTGGCGGATACAAGTGGCACTATGAGAAGACCTCCACGTCCTGAAGGGAATATTTGACCAGGTTGTTCCTGACCCCAAGGAGGCAGTTATTGAAGTTGTTGGTGGTAGTTAGACATAATCTCCACTATAAATGGAAAGCCTAGAAAGGACACGAGACATGTCAATTCTTTTTTGGGGTGTTAGGAGTTTGATTGCATCTGACATAAGCGCACGACTATACAGAGACTGTAGGTGCAGTCTTCTAGTAAACATGAAGACATAATGTTGTTAATGAAGAAGTCTCGATTTTGCTGTTGTTATTGGATTTGGGTATATGTAGGCAATTTTTCCATTTTGTAAAGTATCGTTGGTAGAGCTAAGCTCCCTATTGTATGGTTTTGATGAAGCACTAGTTTCTCTGATCATGTATGTGTATCCAAGATTTCTTGATTAAATGGCAATCAACTTTATTATTTACTCTATTTTCCTTCTGATTCTAAGGAGTTCATGATTGACAGATTCAAATGAACCATTGTGACTGTGTTATGATAAATGATTTGTTGTAACGCTATGATATTCCTTAGTTTCCTTGTCATTTAAACTATAGGAGTTCTCATGTTTAACTCATTCATCCTTAGGTTGCTGAAAGGCTTGACATCTTCGGTCGACCTCTACATTTTCTCATTAAATGTCTTCCTCCTACTTACCTTTACTACAACCTATTGATTGAAGTTAGACTAATACCTAGCCTGTTCATACATAGTTCAATCGAGGATTCTGAGTTAAAACGATATCAATTGAGTCTGCTCTCTTTCGATCACCCTTGATAAACAAATCGTGACATAAACTGATTTGTGTTGGGCTCTTCTCCTGCTGCAATCCAGGAGTGACATCTGATGCTAAAACTTACTATTGGGTGATAAAACAACTTGATGAACTATTTGAAACCGAACTCAGTGGAGTTTCTTCTGAGTAGCGAAGTCCATAGAGTTATTGCTTGCAATTTTTCGTCCTTGTCCATTTTCTGCATGAGAAAGGAAAATATGTCTGCTTTATAGAACATAAACATGTAGGCTAGTATTGAAGAATATTGAAACATGCCTTATGTAGGGAATTTTTCTAGTTGGTGTGTAGGTTTTTGGCCAAAAAACCGTTGTAATCAAACTGGGTGGCAACTTTCTCTTCAACAGAGAAAATGCAAAGGAAACCTAGGATAGGTCCATCCACCCATTTGACTGAGAAATAACCAAGCAAACAACACAGTGTTGAGATAATTTGGTTTCCATTTTCGAAACATATGGAGGAATGATAAGGAGGATTCTTCTTAGGAAATTGGGCATATTGTGGGAGGAACAACTCAAAGATTTGTGCTCTTTAGGGAAAAGATAGGTTTTGATACATTTCTGTCAAAATTTCAATTGTGAGGGGAGAACGAGGTTCGACTCTGGGTACCTGCATAATTTGATCGATGGCCTCAGGTCTAATAAGGAAAAATGTTTCTCTAGACGAAGATACTATCGCTCTTTGATTAGGGAGGTAGCGCACTTGGAATTTGAGGGCGAATTCGGGAAAAAGTTAGACTTGGGGAAAAAGATACAGAGAGAAACTTGACTGCCAGAGCCCAATTTCATCGCTCTGATTGATGAAGGTGTCTTTAAACCATGAATGTAGCTCGACAAAGTCAAAATCGAACCTGGTTTCTGATATTAAATAGTCTTTGTCTGCTAATGGGATCCGGTTGAGATTGACATGAGGTGGGAGAAATGGATTTTCCTCCACATTTGACCTTTTACTTTTGGGCACCATTGATTTCCACTGATACCTGCACACTGAACTCATGTTAGTAGGTGAAAAATTATGGATGGATGAGATGTTGTGGAGGTGAAGGAAAATGATTCTCTGACACGTAGGGAGTGTAAGTGGAATGTGAATGATCGAAATGGGGTTGGAATTTAGTGAACGGGTGTCTGTTGGGAGAAAAAGGAAAGGTCAAGTGAACAATGGGTATGTGGCTAGTAATAAATGGCCAATCGGTCCTTTAGAGAATGAGGGGGTGAGGTGAAGGAAATCTGACATGTGTACCTGGTTGACATGCAGAATGGTGATTGGGAAATGAATGAAATAGATATGACCCGTAACGGTTAGATGGAGGGGGCATGCTGATGGGGTCATGAAATGGGACTTGCAAGGGGTGTCTTTGGGGTGTGACATATTTTGATGACAATGGTGAGTTAGAAAAATGGTAAGTGGTAAATGTTTGGAGTGGGGGGGTAATATGCAATGAGATGATGCCACGTAGGGATGGGGACCACCTGGAAACTGCTTCATTCCGAACGCCCCCCCCCGCCGTTAAAGGTAGAAAGGTTGGGGTGGTCTAGGATCTTTGGCTGACCTTTGAGATGAATAAAGCTGGATCATCCATTGTTCCAAATGCACTCCTTAACCATCATGTCAGACCCCCCCATTAAAAGTAGAATGGTTTGGGGGGGGGGGTCCAAAATATCTTATGGATCATTGATTTGTGCACTAGCAAGATGACTGTAGATCTGAGCACACACTTTAATCACGTTTTCAGACCCCCACCTTGATGTTAAAGGTAGAATGGTCAGGGGGGTCCAGAATCTCATCAGAGGCATAGATTTGGGTGCCAAAAGCTTAGTCGTAGATCTAGGCCCGATCTTTAATCTCCGAGGCACAATTCAGTATATGAGGTATAACTTAGGATTAATGAACTTTTTATGGGTTTTGTGCAGTGCTTCCCTTTCTTTTGTCACCATGGGGTTAGAAAAACATTTCACCATCAAGATCATGCATTTTTCATCGATCATCTTACATATTTTATTGAAAGGAAACTAACTAACCTATGTCCTAACTTACTCATTTGCACCTTTAGCCCAACTTAGACTGTTGGGCTAAGAAATACTCTACCTTGGGAGAGAAACTTCATAAGAGGAAAGCATCACCACAGGGGGAGTTTTGAATATGAATTTAGTGTGTTTCCCTCAATGAAAAAGGGGGAGATTGTTGGAAATGTTGTCATTGATGTCAAAAAATGAAGTGATGATGTCAAAACAATGTGTAGAGATCGAAATTGAAAACACAGAGATCAAATCTCAAGAGGATTAACAACTGACTATTAGTGCATAAAAGAATGCACATACAAAATTAAAGCTCAGAAGTACAGAGGTATTTCATGTCTATTGTTGATCACGATAGGATCAACAATCCAATGATAAAATCTCAGGAGTGTTAGCGAATGAGGATCAATGATCTGTAAGAAGAAGTGCATTGCAGGTGAATCGACGGTTCCTTGAAAATATTAAGAAGTGTATCATTGCATAGGAAATTGTGAGAAGACACAGTAGCCGTCTAATTAAAGACTTGACGACCCTAATTGTCTCATATAAACAGGATTAACCCCACATTGGAAGTGTGAATAAACACATATAAGGTTATATGCATGACTCTCTCCATAGCTTACCAATGCATAGTGCAAAGGTATGGTGGGGGATCTAGGTGTTTGGACTCCACGAGAAGCTCACCAGCCTGGAGCCTAGGATGACCTGTAAGGCCCCCTACCTTTTGGTCAAAGTTACAATAACTGTCGATTTGATGATGAATAATATCGACTGTTATATCATGTAGTTTTTCTACCGAAGATATCCTAGATGTCAGTTGGAAGGCAGGCACGTAGCACAAGATTTACGAAGTCGAGATATCAGAGATCGGGAGGTTGGACATAACATACCTCAAATAATCCTGATAGATGAACCTATGAAGTCGAGGAAGGACAACACATTGAAAAACCATGTCAGCAAACCTCTTCAACAAGGATGCGTGGAAGACCACGTCAATATGTACACATGGCATAACTAGAAAATGACAAGTTTCAAAAGGGAAATTGTCTCATGTCCATGTCAACAGGTGACATAAGAAAAGCTACGTCACTTCAGGAGAATTGTATCGGGAGTTTTGAAATGTTGGATGTATCGAAATACCTGAAGTCCCAAAATCCAGAATGAATAAGGATCATTGGATCTGGAGGGTGTAAAAGGACCGTAGATCTATCTTCGTGAAATAAAAGTGAACCGTCCGATTTAACTGACAATTTCGTGATCGGGAATTATGAAATATTGGAAGTCATGAAGACCCGAAGGTCAAAGTGTCGAAACTCTGTAAGCCGTCCATCTCGTTAGGATAATGAATCCTGATCGTTGAATTGATAAGTGCTCATACACTTGTCTCGCTTAACGTGAGGTCACCACCGTTGGTCATATCAATAAAGAGGTTTTAAAGGGAAGAATGTATGGATCACTTAAATTGTTAATCCTATGGTCATATGAAATTGATTTGAAGGAAGTGCCTCCATAGAGTTTGGTCTCTATGAAATTAGCAGAGATCCGTGAACAATTATAAAGGATTAAAATTGATCCATGACTGTGATCAATTTACCTTCACGGCAAAAATAAATAAAAAATAATGCTAATTAATCGAAGAGGTGCGATGTTTGAAATGAAGGGACACAATGTTTCACACTCACGCTATTTTGAATATTATATAAACAAGGAAGTGTGGTGAGAGGAAAATGTCTCTACAGTCCAGATCAGAAAATCAAAAGCTAAAGCAGATTCCAGGAAGAAAAGCAAATACCTATGTATTAAGGGTGGTTGGGTGGTGCAAGGGCAGGTTGGTGCCTGTAGAGGGAGTTGATTCTTCCTTGTCAGTTGTATCTGACTAAACAGGGGGTCGTAGCATCCTACCAGTTGGTGTTGGTAAACCAGGGTGTAGGTGCATTCTAATCAGTTGGTGCTGATAAAAAAGGAAGTACATATTCCTTCTATGTAACATGTAAAACCAAATTTTGTAGTTAATAGAAAAGAGCTTGTGGTTTTCCCATTTGGGTTCCACGATAAAATAATGTGTTAAGATTCTGTTTGCATTAATAAATAAAAAATTGATATAATTGTTGTGTCACTAATTCAACCCCCCCTCTAAGTGACATGATCTGATCCTTCACCATCTTGTATTGTTCTGTCTTTATCTTCTTTGATGCCTTGAAGGTTTCTTCCTTCCTTGATAGATTTGATGTGTTATCCTTATTTCATATGCGATTAGGATTCTGTGCAACTCATCCATTGTCATGTTGTCTAGGTCTTTTATTTTTTCAATGGAATATATATTGGGATTAAATATTGATCAAAGTGACCTAAGCACATTTTCCACAAATATGGTTTCTTCAATATATTCACCCAATCCTTTAATAGTGTTGATAATCTCATCTACACAAAGAAAATAGGTTACAATACTCCATTCATATTAAGGGTATCAAATTGTCCTCTATGGATTTATAATTTTTCCTTCTTGACCTTATCATCCCCTTCATATATTTTTTGTAACTTGTCCCATACCTCTTTTCCTTATAGAAAAAACATGACTTTGACAAATACTAATTTTGCCAGACCGCACATAATTGCATTCTTGGCCCTAGAATTATTGTTACAAAGCCTCTTTTAATTTGTATCAACTAGTGGATTTTTTAGGGTGTTGAAACCATTCTCAAATGCACTCCAAATATAACATCCAAGTGAAATCAGATAGGTTTGCATTTTTATGATCGAGAAAGCATAATTTTATCCATCAAATAATGAAGATTTATTTGTGGAAAGTCCTTCCTATTTTTCCATTTGTGCTGCAAGGATTCAACTTCCAGTGGTTAGACTGTTTCTGAAGGAACCCTCTCTGATACCAATTGTTAGAATCTAGCCTCAGATTATCTTATTTTTGTTCTCTTGTGTAACAAACCCAACCCCCTAAGTACCCTTTTAAGGGATGGGGTATTAAAATTTTTCTTTTTCTCAATCAGCTCAATACCTCTTCTTGAGGGTGCCATTGTCTTCGATTTTTCAAGATATTTCCAATGACTATCACTATGCTCTAAAATAGGCTTTGGATCAAAATTTATGGCTTCCAAAATTTCTCAGGCCTGCATTGGCCCAAGGCCACCTCACTTCCACATGGTCTCTTAATACTCGTGCCATCCTATGTGGCATCTTCCATTGGGAACATTAAGTTCATGTGCCCAATTCTTGACTTATCTTCATCATCATCATGGTTTTACTCTCGTATAGCCTCAAACACCCCAACACTAAAAGTTCAGATGATGATCCCGTGTCGAGACTGTGCCAGATCAAACCATCCTTGTGTTGAGCATCCTACAACTCTAATTGTGTCGAGGATCCTAACTTGCGTGGGTGTTAACACCCCTCTCATATAATGTTCTCAATCTGATAGACCTCAATCCACTCATCTAACGACTATGATTAAGTCGACGAAACAAACTCATGCAGTGATTAATTTCTCGTCCCTTTCTCACTTCTAAAGCTGATGGAGGGACCCACAATATATCAACATTTCAGACTATGTCTTTAACGTGCTTTGACCAATGGTCCATATATCTCCTTATGGCATCATCGACATTTCTTGATAACGCCTAAAAGGTCCATTGTTGAACCCCAACAACATTACACATGGATCAATGGTCCATATTTGTTGGCCTGTAGATCCAACGACCCGAAATAATACAAAGGCCTTGAGGACCTTCTTGTCTAATGGGACCCACCTTTCCTCATCGAACAATTATGCAGTGACATCTGTCACTACTCAGCCACACTGGATACCATTCTGACACCCTCACATCATTGTGACATCCACCTCTCTGAGACGAATATCGAGGAAATTACGACGATGATCTCTCTCACCCAATAGAAATTCAATGACTCTCATCATGTTGTCGATGCCTTTATTGTCGTTGGAATTTTTGGCTAACACATGACCTTTCCAACCCTTCAAACTCTGACGAATGACTGAGATCTAACCATGTCCATATCTAACTAGCCAACTCATGGTCTATGATACAAAGGTTTTTGGGTCCTCTGGGGACCACTTTTGTCTCGTCAACCATTCCACTGGTGACACATGTCACCCCTAGGGACATGCTAGTTTCCAAACTATCCTGACACATGGCCCTACCACTACCTTCCACCTGGGGTGACACATGGTGCAATATTTACTAGACACATGGCACCAACACCACCTAACATGTATTATTTTTCTTCCTACAGATTCTCTCCTATAGGTTCCAAGTCATCATGACACATGGCATAATCCTTGATTGACACATGCACCATCCACATCACCCTCTTAAGTCCTTTTGTAGGAGATCAATAGTCCAGATCCCCTTTCATAGTTCCTCCAATCACAACAAATCGATGATCTATATCTCCTCTCAGAGTTCCTTTGTTCATGATAGATCAATGGTCCATTATCAATCTCATAGTTTCTCTATGACCATTCAAGATTTTCCTCCAAAATTCCACATTGACCAACTCTTTTCAACGAATACCACCTAGATGTAATGGAAACTACATCCAAAGGTGGCAGATCTTCTACCTCCTTTCTTCGATGGATCAACAATTATGGTTGGTTTAGAGTCTCATCCCGACTAAACCATGGATTACT
>SNQJ01S0046863.1:25724-44834 GCA_010110895.2 Picea sitchensis
GAGGATTAGTGTAAGATCCAAGCAGTCATCCGAAATGAAAGGAACCTAATGCATACATAAGAAGGTTATAATGATCAAATACGACACATACCATGATACCTTGGACCAATTACCTCATGGAGCAAGAGTCCTCTCCGATGCAAGCCCAGGCCGGTAGTGATGGAAGCTGGTACTGCTGACAGGACGAAGCTGGCTGGAAGAAGAAAGATGGGCCCTCCAGGGCCATGCTCAAGTCGCTCCTGCTCTCGGTACTCCATGTCTAGGACCATGTGGGCCTCGAGACATGATCTCCTAGTTATCCCTAGATATCGGGGATAACAGGACCCTCTAGAATATTCTTGAAATCCCATACATGGCTAGCTCCACATGTGAGAATATTGGGAGATAACATAGCTTCTACTTGGTACTATGGGGATCAAACCAAGGAGACAAGACCTTCTCATACAAACTTTGTTTTCACAATTCTTTAGCTCATTGGAAAGTTGAATATTGTCATTATTGCTCTTTTGATTCTTGAAAGATGAATTTAAACTTTTCAAATTGAAACCTTAAAGTTCTATTTCAAGTTTATTTTTTGCTTTATGTAATGCATATATATATATATATATATCGGCGAAAAAATCGTTGGGGGTCCAGAAAACATCGTTTCGGATTTATCGCGAAAACATCAGCAAACATCGACAATATATCGGCAAACTTAAAAATTGATTTTTCCCTAAAAATCGCGATTTTTCCCGATTTTTCCAATTTTTCCCAATTTTTTTCCGATTTTTTCTCAAAAAATCGCCCTTAAAATCGATCGATTTTTCTTGCAATTTTTTAGAAATTATCGTTTTCTAGATCAAATCACGATTTTGGCGATTTTTGGCGATATATATATAGTATTGGCCACACGCTCATACCCATGTATCCAAGTTTTTAGGGTTCGTACCTATATCATGAATATCCTCATACCCACATATGCATGAGAACCTGAAACCATCTTTTCAACAATCCATGCGTTGCTTTCATGTACATCTTTTGAATAAGGGCCTTCACTTTCAAATTGTGTAGATGGCCACTATCTCTTCTATGTCAAGTTGTGCATTTTGTCCACAACCCTGTTGTCATCCAATTATAGTTTGAGTTCATTTTTGAATTCACTCCTCATTGTTTTACAATCACAAAAGTAATTTGCAAGGAAATCTCTTACCAAACATGTAAAAAGTCACTAAGAATCACAAGGAAAGATTTCATTGAATACACATCCCCATCTTATACGATGGAATTCCAAATTGTTTCACAAATATTACAATGCCTCACAAGATTTTCACTTTCAACATCGTTAAAGATGAGCAACTTTTGACTTTCAACAATGGGTGCCATGGTGTTTATCACCTAGGAGTGCCTTCATCCTTCCTCTCCTCAACTCCATTCACCTAGATGTTATCTCCATGTTTTCCAACGCCATTCTCCCCACCACTTCCAAAATGAGGATGCACACCACTAGGTCTCCACTTATAGTAGACTTGACCAAAAAGAGTTGGCTCTATCTCGATCTTTACTCTTCTTTTGCCAATCTTCTCTTCTAGAGGGGAAATAACCTCCTTGCCCCTCTCCTCTTTCATGCACAACTTGAGGTTCAATATGAAGAAAGATTATGTTAGACTCATAAGCTCTACACTATCATTCTCAACAACTTCCTGAATAACAACTTCCTCGGCAACAAGTGGTTGTGACTACAATCGATATACTACAATCCATGCAAAGCATCATAACCTTGAAGTTTGTGAACCCTTGTCCTATTGAAACACTCTACTTGGCAAATGAATCACATCATCATCATATCAAGAAAAGCTATCAACAAATCAAAATAAGCAATAGAAAGGGCATCATTATACAATTGAGTGATTTCTACAGTTTCCAACCACATGGGGTTTCACCTAATCACCATGAAGTCATACGCATTCATAAGCTGGAGTAATTGGACATCTTGTCCTCTCACACCATTCACCTCCTCACGTATAGGAGCCATGAAACATACATTTTTTCATATTCATGTCTTCAAGCATTTTGTCTCAACCTGGATACCGTCATCAACCAAATTGGGGTCCTCACTCACCATTAATCATATTCAACAAGCAAATCAGGATTTCCCTTGTCAAACTCCAAACAAAACAACAACACCAAATGTTGAGCATCATCACCAACCAAAGTGGAAGTTTCCTTTTGTCAATATCCAAACCCAATGATGGTATTGTTCAAATTGAATCCACCCGAAGTTATAGCTCTAAAAAGGACAATCAAAGAAGAATGATCATGAAATAAAATTTGTGCATGTGACTTTAAAAAATAAGTGAAAGGAATAACAATCATTCACATGAAGACGATAATCATCATTAAAACTCTTTTTCCAACTCTCTATCTATTTATAGGGATAACACATGAGCAATGGATATAGAGGTATGATCCACAATATATGATGAGAATGCCTCCACTTGTGACAATAACCCAATTCAAGACAAGGGGGCCTTTTATGCACTTCGAGGTCCATGTACACAATAGTTGGGGAACACAAACATTCACCCAACTAATTAAGAATTCTTGATGGGGTCCTCACCTAGAGACTTAACTCACAACTCACTTCATAAAGTGATAAAGTAGATAATCAAATAATAATAATAATACTTCCATCAACGTAATCACCAACAAAAGCAAAAGGAAATAAGCGCCAAAATTTGAGATAGGAGGTTGAAATAAAAATTCAAAGGGAATTTTCCTTAATGGCCACTTCATGGTGTCAAACGCAGCTTTTTCTCTTCTTGTCCTAACTCCAGAAAACCAAACATGCCCCCCTCCAAAATGCCAAACGTGCATCCTCCAATGCAAAGCATTCTCAAAACAAGCAACCTCCTCCATGTGGCCAACATGTAGAATGTCACCACGTTGT
Organism: Picea sitchensis; assembly: GCA_010110895.2. Taxonomy (NCBI): domain Eukaryota; kingdom Viridiplantae; phylum Streptophyta; class Pinopsida; order Pinales; family Pinaceae; genus Picea; species Picea sitchensis. The sequence continues at coordinate 28,654 of SNQJ01S0046863.1, forward strand.
CTAAATATACCCAACGCTCTAAGGAATAATGTCATGCAAACACCCAACTGAGGTCAAGCAATCACTATGTAAGCCATCTCCAATGTGCAAATCCATCATGGACCATCCAGAGGTTGATCATACACCATGTGATCCAAATCTCATGAAGCACCCCCAAACATGGTGTAAACACTTTCGAAATAACCCCAAATGCTAACGAGGACTTGTTTTTAAATGAAATCTTCTTTGAGAACTCTTACTAAATTCTTTGTTTTCCCCGGGAAAAATTTATGTAAACTCATTTTCTATAGTGCAATATGTTATAGGCAACCTAAATTCCCCTTGAAGCAAAGAAAAAATTGTCACCCTCCCACAATATTTGTGAGACTAACTAAAGATAACCATTATTAGGGATGGACCCCGTATGTATCTAAAGGAAAATGTGCAGTGGAACTTTGCACCCAAAAAGGGCAATCCTTGTCTTGATTGCAGATCTCGTCCATCCAACGAGCATGGAACAAAGTCAACGGTTGACTTTGCTCCATGTCCGTTGGATGGACGGAATCTGCAATCAAGTTAAGTTCAGGTCCCAAAAGGCACTAATCGAAGGAAAGTTACATATTGACTAAGAAATGCATTCAAGAGGCATGTCAATCGGATAAGGCCCCAAATAGGTAATTTATGGATATCCTCTCAAAAACATAGCATACTTGGTAACTATGGTTTCAGGATGAGGATACAAATTAAGGCTCACAAGTTCGAAATAAGGATTTCAAAAAAGCTTCCTTCATCAACGGCATGCCAGTCCCCACCTTCAATCTAAGTTTAATCAAGAGGGTTGTGATCAAGTCGTAAATCAAATGCGCAGAGAACCGGGTTGAATTTCCCCAAACATTCCTGCTATGCTAATGCAGCTAATTTGTGATATCTCGTTGTTAACTGAATCTAGGCAGTTTTCCTAAGCACTAGACAGACAACGCTAGGTGCAAGTCCTCGACAATTTTGGCAAAATAGAAACCCCTTAATCACAGTGTCTAAACCAAAGGTTTTCAGCTCTGAAGAGTCTTGTCCAATAGGGTATTTAACCAACCAATAAAACTTCAATATAAATTTAAATGAGGATATAAAGTCAAATCTCAGTTTAACTTACACCATTGACCTATGAAGAATAAAATACGAAAAAAGGAAATTTATATATGTTATTTGCGGAACAAAAAGACGTCTAGCTAGATAATACCTAAAGAGACAGAGAAAAAAATAGGGTCTGAGAAAATACTAGTACTAAAAGTGAAGCAAGTAGATCAATGCAATGAGGGAATATGCTGTAGTAAGAAAACCGGGAAAAATTCAAATATTTCAAGGTGAACAAAAACCCACAACAACAGATTGCCCTAATAGACAAGTTGAATAACTGGGTTTCAAGCAGAAAATATCCCATGTCTTCTTAATTTCAATACACTTCATGGGTTTGTCGTTTTATAAAGGAGAAGATAGTACGTACTTGTGTAGAAACCTTGAACCTTCAGCTGTGGATGAGCATCTTTTAGTTTCTGTAAGACCCTCATGATCAAAGTCGTTTTTCCCACACCCTATAAAATATAATACACGCAGAGAGAAGCCTTTTTACTATACATGATAGTTTCAATCCCTGTAAATGGAATTGAAGTTACTAATCGCCATGAAATTATTTCTGGGAAAGTTAATGGGTGAACTTACAGGAGGTCCAGTAACAAGTATACATTTGTGAGGGAAAGTGGCTGCCATCATTTGAGTTCAGCAAAAGGATCTAGTGACTTGTATTTTAAATTATGAAGGAACTGAATCTATGCTACCAAAAACGTCAAGACCGACGAGTCGCACCCTTTTAATGGACTATAGAAGCTCTTTTTTTAAGTGGTATTTTCCGATTTAATAAAACAAAATCTTATATTAATAAAAAGTCGTGAGTTACATTTAGTTACGGTGATCATGGGCTCCTAAAACCCCAAGGATGTGGAACAAGTGTACAATGAGACATGGTATTTGTCATCATGAAATTTGCCACTAATGCGTTTGGTTGTTATTTAATGGTAAGTTGGAAATTTGGAGTACTTGTTGTGATAATGGTTCATGTTCTAACACGTACTTGTTGTGATAATAGTTCATGTTTTCAAGTTTGATATGTAAGTTTTATTTTGTTAGAACAGCGAATTTATTATATCTATGGATTTTTTTGGAGATAATTAATGGACAATTGTTGTGCTATGAGAGAAAGTACGAGAAGGGTTATTGGTAGATCCTTACAAAGAGCAACACACACACACACACTACAACATCATGTAGAAGAATATATAAACATACAGACATACACGAAAGGTGAGAGAGAGAACCATCAAAGCATTTTATTATATTGAGAACAACCTCTTTGTACATTCCATTACATAGCCATGTGTGTGTGTGTGTGAGAGAGAGAGAGAGAGAGAGAGAGAGATTATGTTACTAGTCGGTTACATTATGTAATTGTCTAATCGATTGACTCTAATTGTCTATCCGACCGACTCTCCTAATCGACTACTACAGTCAACTTGGGTAGTTGACTGGTGGGTCTAGTCGATGGTGCCAACTAGCCCCTATAACATCTCCCCCCCCTCTCAATTCCTTGCTCGTCTCGAGCAAGAGGGAAGTGTGGCTAATACAAAAAAAAATTACAAAATAAGAATGAGAAAGAGAACTAGATGGAGAAGAGATGTGCTAATGTTGTGCATTGCTTGAGTCCCTTTCGTTTGTCTATCTGCGGCTAGTTCATGGGTGATATGTTGGTTGTTTTGCTTGAGCACTCTTGAGGAATTTCTCATTCATGTATTTTTTACATTTGAAGGCAGTGGACATGCTTTGACTTGTACATGGGATTCCTTTAGTCCTTTCATAACTACTTCTATAGTTCTTGACTGATGGTTGGTAGCTGGCAAGTTCAACTCGGATGTTGAAGGGTTGAAAAACTATAAGTTCTTTTGGTAAGTCGATGTGGCCCCCGATTACTCTGGTTGTGGTAGCCCTTCAAATGTTGTTTGATAGATGGTCGGGGCTATGTGCAACAAGTTCTGGGAGAACATGTGTCATTCCTCAATGGAGTGATGTGCCTCAATTCCGAGTGATTTTATTTGTCCCAATGTGGTCCCAAGAAGTCCATCTTATTGGTTAGAGATGCCTCATGAACCAAGATCGACCCTGGATCGAATTTCTCTTCGGCCTCTTTTGTTTTCCGTGTAATTGAGTCAAGATGTTTGTTGGCTTGATCTGTTGCTACTTGTGCTCTACTCACTTCTCTCTGTCATTCCTTCTCCTGCTTTACTAGTTCTGTCTCAGCTGGTTTTTCCCTTGCAATGTGGATTGCTATGGTTGCTTTGCTTTTGGAGTCGGTGATTATATCCCTTTTTTTCTTTAAATCTTCAACTATTGTTCTTTGTGCTTTTAACTTACTATAAGTTGAGGTGAAGTATGTCGGCCAATTGTTCAAGATTGTATGAAACATTTGTCTGTGAAGTAACCTGCTCCAGTTTCTAACGTACTTCTTTTAATTTCTTAAACTTTGTGTGCAAGATTATTGTTGTTTGTTGAGCAACTCCATCCTGATTGCTTCTCACTTCCCTGTTGTGTAACTCTTTAAGATCCTTGTTTTCCTGACGTAGATGGTGGATTTTTGCCAGATTATTAGCACATGTAGTTATTAATGCTTTGACCAAATGTTTTATTGTTGTGAATGGGTCGACTCCCTCTATCGGTTGATCAATGCCCAATTTTTCCTTTACTAGTAGTACAAAATCCTTTAGCACTTGTTTTTATTTATTCTTCTTTACAACAAGTCGTGCACCATCTTGTGTAGCGTTCTTCCATCTATCTTTTGCTTCTTTGGTCACCTCGTCATATGGGTTCATTATATGTTCATCTAATACGACTACTAGGTCAGATATTGTCTCTACTGGTGTTGTTGTCGACGTGATTGGTATGAAGGTTGTGAATGTCTTGGCCTTTGGATTTTTATCCTTCATGTGTATAATCTTCGTCTTCATACTTGATTGTTCCTTTTGATGTTCATGGTTGTTTTATTTTCTGGCATTGTTGCCTTTGTCGAAATCCTTGTTCTCTGGATTTTGGTCGTCATGCTGCTCTGGCTCTGGCTGTGTGTAGGCATCTTTTTTGTTTCCATCCTTCCCTTGATCTTGAATATTTGTAGGCTTTGTATTTTTGGTTTGTTCTGGAGGTCCAACTGGCCTTTGTGAGGACTTCCCGATGGGGGGTTTTCTAGAGGATTATTTGATTTCGAAGATGACTCTTTGTCATCATTTCCTTCCTTGTGTTGATCTTCCACCTGGACAGTTTCTGGGCCAATTGTCCTTACTTCCTCATTAGACTTCTCTGATGAGTCGGTATTGTCCAGTGGTATAATATTGGGTTGTGCACTGGCTATCTTGTGTACCAAAGGACTATTGGATGACTCTAGGATATTCATGCTTGTTCCTCCTTTAGGATGTGTCGACTGACCTGCTCCCAATGGGGTAAAATAAAAAATGGTTTCTTCAACTGTGGCAGTCTTCTTGGTGGTTCCATGTTGTGTTGTATGGTCGATATCCTATGACCCTAAGGGTGATGCACTTTGTCTGATGACTTTGAATTGGGGAGTCTGAAATTGGTCCCTCTGAGGATACTTGTCGTCAGCCTTTCCTGATTTTCTTCTTGTGTGCCATTGTCTTCTTTGTTGTTCATGCTTCTTCAATGATTGGAGTAGGGTTGGGTGGTGGTGATTCTCTTGTGAGGTCGATCGTCCCTATTCTTGTCCTTTGTTTCTTTGGAATAGGATTTTTTCTTGGGTCGAGTTGAATGCTCTTTGACTGACGTGATGAAACCAGGATCGACCGGCTTTTTATGTCCCCTTGTTTCTATACGTTTTTCTAAAGTCGCTCTGGTTTTCTTGGCTTCAATGTGCTTCACATTGAGAGCCTCTGTAGCCCCTTTGAATTGCAGCCTAATGCTTGACTTGAAGATGTTCTGCGTAGTTGTTTGGTCCCTTTCTATCTGACGGGCCCTTTTAGTTATCTTGTTGGTGAACACAACTAGTTTTTCCCTTGTCACAAGGTCATTGAAATCAAGCGTCGTGTTTGATTTAAATGTTTCTCTCCAGATGATGTCGACATCTTCTGGGAGTATATGAGGATCGATTGCTTGCTTACCCTTAGATGGTATTTCCTGTTGTCTTTTCTTGTTCAGTGTTTTCTTTATTGGTGTGCCTCCTTCCTTGTCGAGACCTGCTATGAATGGTAATGTGTACAATGTCACTTCTCTTTCCTCTTCCTACTCCCCATCCATCAAAGGTGTCAAAATGGATTGATTGTTGCTTAATACCTCTAATGGTATTGGAGTTTGAAATTCCAGTTGTCGGTCAAGTTCTTGGAAGATTTGGCACTTTGTCGGCTAGTTTTCCAATTCTTCAGGGGCAGGCCCTCTAGTGATTCCACGCAAAAGTGTGGTGGTACCCAAGCTTAGTTGAATATGGGAACTTGGCGGCAATGCCCTTCGAACTTTCTATTTGACTCACCACTTATGTGATACATTTTTCACATGATTTACCCAACACTTGAACAATATGTTGGTGGAAACGAAGTTGGATGATTCGACTGCTTCTCATGCAAAGGCCCTGAAATTGTTCATAGTCAGGGTCTCCCGTGCATTAAATGGAGGTTCTCCAACTTGGCATACTTGGCTCATGGAAATCCAAATTAGTAGTGAAGGGAATTTGATTTCATGGCCATTTTCTTTGCAATCTTTGCAATTGCTTTTGACTAGTGCAATAAGGTGATATGCCTAGTTGAGTTGTGCCCCCATCTAGAAGATTTGGCTAATAGGCTCGAGCATTGTGAGCTTCACGTCAGAAGCTCGACCTGTGGTTGTCAAGCACAACGAAACTATGATGCATGTCCATTTGGCGCAGAGGTCTGTGACCTTGTTAATCAACAACCCTTTTGAATTCTTTGTTGATGTCCCTCCATTGAGATCCTGGACCCACTCGTTAGGGTTCAATGTTTTTGGTACTGGGTGCACCCATGCAAAATTCCCATAATTATGTGGATCATGCCTCTCGTAATCCCGACTGGGAAATCGAGCCACGTATGGCCATTGTGGTATTGACTGACAAGGAATTTGGCAGCTTCTTCCTTCCACCCATCGAAGTCTGTGACTTAAGGTGCGCCCAGGAAATGTCGGATGCATGTTTCCTCGAGAAAATTTGTCTCTTCTTTCCAGACATTGGCTTCCATCCCCCATGCCATAAAGTTTTGCCAGTGTCAAGACCAATCAATCTCTTCTATTCGGGCGCTGTGGATGTTTTCCATGCATGCTTGTAGTTCAGTTACACCAGTTTGATCAAACTTGGTCTTTGTTCTTGGTTTGAACAATGAATCTTTGACCCGACCTCTCATTCTTGGAATTTCTATTATTTGTTGGAGGTTAGATTGCTCTTTCTCGAGTTCGGGGCTCAAATGCGCAACTGGGAGTTTTATGGCTTGATTATGTGAATGCTCGGGTGAAAATAGAAGTGAGGCAAAGTCATATGCCTCGTCCAAATTTATAGGCGCGAGATGGAGTGATGACTTTAATTCTGCATGTGAGGATATTAAAGGTTTATTATTTTTTCCCTCCTTTAGTATTTATATTAAGCGCTTCTCTTCGATTTTTAATCCAGGCTTCTTATCCTGAAGATGGATCCTGATATGGATCTGAAACGTCGACAATCCATTAATAACACTGTGGTTTTTCCGAACACTACTGAAAACAATCCTCACTACATAAATCTCATTGAACAAGATATTAATTCGTCTGTCTTGATAGTGGTGTCGAAATTAACTACTTGTTCGTGTGAAGTGAATTATGCGTCGATGGCGTCCTGGCAGTCGAACGTGTCATGTCGATAATTAATACATTCCCACGACTTAGTCACATCGACTCTGTCGATTTTAATTCCTTAGTGTGTGCGCTCGACTTGAGTAGTATTTGTTTGTGTTGGTTGATCGGGTCGATTCATCTGGGTGGTCGAGGACCTCTAGTCAAAGCACCCGTCCATGTCAGATTCTACTTTTCTATCGATTTGGTGAATGCTCAACCTTTTGAATACATTCTTGCTTTGGTTATGATAATCTTGTTTACTTGAAGTCTTGTTTGCACGCTCACTTGCTTCAAGTTTTTCCTGCTCGCTTGATCTTCAGAATTCACATTTATGAGTTTTTTGTTCTATTGAATAATGTTCTTCTCTTTCGATCGATCAATTGGTTCTCTTGTTTAGGTAATGTCGTGAATCTTGTCCGGGTGTAGAACTTGCTCTTGATTTTTGGGTTTCCTCTCAGATTGTTGCCCAAGGACTTTTTTCTCTTCTCATCTTTGAATATTTTGGTGTGAGTGGGCATGTTGTGAGTTAGCCATATAATTTATAGTTTCTTGATCAATTTATGTACTTAATTCTAATAATTGACTTGTTGATTGCTTCCTTAATTTCGATTTCTTGATTTGCATGTTCTTAATCATCCTTTTACTCTTATTGCTTTGTCTTGTCTTTATTTTATTTTATTTTTTCTTTTTCTCTATTAGCTTTGCTTTCGAATCAGGTTTCCCTGAAGGTTTTCGACCAAGTCGAGTCCTACTGGCACCCCCAAGGAGGTTTTCACCAGTAGGGCTTTAGGCGGCTATGTGTGATATCTTTTCAGACGCGACCCATTGACTAATTTCTTGAAAGGGTTCCCTTGTAGCATTTTCAACTGTACTGCTCCTCAAAGTCAGATGTCCTCGACCACATACAGACCCAACCATACAATCTCTAGCTTTCTTGGTTTACCTTTTACTCGACTGTCATATAGAAGTACCAAGTCTCCATTATTGATGTCTTTCTTCTTAATGTGTCGATCACGCCAGGCTTTTTGCTAACTTTTCTGAATTTCCTGGTGTTGTTGTGCCAACATCCTTTCCTCTTCTAATTGGTTAAGTTGGTAGAAGTGTTGTCTTGTATTCAACATGTGATCAAATTCTTAAACAAAAGTTATATGGCCTACATTTGTGCAGAAATGTAGTGGGATCACTGCTTCTTGACCATAAACTAGTTTAAAGGGTGTTTGACCAGTCGATCTTTTGAATTTTGTTCTATATGCCCATAGTATTGTTGGAACTTTTTCATCCCAATCGTGTATGTCGAGACCACATATTTTTGTGAGCCCTTATGTAGTGTTTTGTTAAAAGACTCGACGACTCCATTAGCTTGTGGGTGATATGCAGTTCTTTTTCTATGGTCGATCATGAATTTCTTCAGCAATACTTTGATTGTACTATTGATGAAGTGAAGTGGGTTCCTTCATCATTGATTATCATTAAGGGACAATCGAATCAAGTTACTACATATTCGTAAATAAATTTTGCAGTTGTTTCCTTTATACAATCCTCGAGTGGTTATGATTCTTCCCACTTTGTTAAGTATTCGACGACTATAATAATGTATTTTGATCCCGACCTTTTTTCTCTTTATGGGAAAGGACTGACAAAGTCAATGGCCCAAATTTCAAATGGTAAACTGGGGTTTACCGAGTGCAAAGGCATTTCATTATTCCACAATGGTTGGCCTAACCTCTGACACTTGTTACATTTCTTTACTTGTTCTCGACATTCTTTATGTAACATCGACCACCAAAGACCGGCTTAAAGGATTTTCCTCGCTGTCGTGTTGACTTGAAAGTGACCTCTTGTTGGGACTGCGTGTGCTTCATTATTGATGTCTTCACATTCATGCTCTAATGCACATCTTCGTAGAATGTTATCGAGTCATAGCTTGTAAATATATTCATTCATGAGAGTGAATGGTGCAACTTTCATGGCTAGGATTTTTCGTTTATTACATGGGAGATCTTCAGGTGCTTTCCCTTATTATAGAAAATTTGCAATTTCTTCTATTACTTTGGGAGCTTCTTCAACCATGAATAAATTTGCATCTGGTAAATCATCATCTATTCATGTTGTATCATCCCATGTCTCAAGTCGGGACAGATGATCTAGGTCAATGTTCTTCTTTCCTGGTTAGACTACTACTTCAAAGTCGAATGCTTGAAAAAGTAGTAGCCATCAACAAATTTTCCCTTGGTGAACTGGTTTATTGACTGGATAGTTCAATGATTGATGGTCTATGAAGATTGTAAAGGGATTTGCTAATAGATAGTGTCGAAATTTTTTTAAGGAAAAAATCATTTCTAAGGCTTCTCGTTCTGTCATCGAATAATTCATTTCTACTTTATTTAACTTCTAATTGGCGTATGCATTCGGGTGGTCAACCATGTTGTCATATGGTAGGGCTAAGACCGTGTCAATAACACATTTGAGGCGTCGACATGAACATAAAATTTCCTTAACTAGTCCGAAAATCGTAGGATGGGCGCTTCTACCAATTTTATTTTTAATAGTTCAAAAGATTTGTCACATTCTTGGCTCCATTGGAACTCGACTTCTTTCTTTAAAAACTCATCGATTGGGAACGTGATGTCACTGTAGTGTTAAATGAACTTTCTATAGTACCCCATGTGTCCACGAAAGATTTTGACCTGTTTTTGGTTGACTCGTGGTTTCAAGTCGAGGATGAGTTTAATTTTGGCCATGTCGACTTTTATCCCATCCCGACATACAATATGGCCCAATAGTATGCCTATAGGTGTGGCAAAGATGCACTTTTTGATGTTTGACGACAATTGGATTTGCCTGCATATTTCCAGCATCATTCTTAACCATTGGATGTGGTCTTTTAGTAGGTTGTAGGTAGTCCAACCGTCAAAATACATTGCCATTGTTTTATAAATATATTATTGAAATTCCTTTACCACTATCCTAGAGAAGACCGTCGAGGCGTTTTTTAGGACAAACAACATGACTTTGTATGTGAATGATCCAACTTCACTGGATGGTTTTTCTTCCATCCAAAGATTTGTCCTAGAAAACTTATGTTTTCCATATCTATTCGACGAGCTATGATATTATTTGAATTTTGTGTCGATATTAAGTTACAAGTCGAAGTCGAGCCTGTATCGACTTTAGTTTTTCATTTTTTGTGGGTCTCCTGGGGACTTGTTTTTTCTAAAAAGTTATTTATCTCTTTTGTTGCTTCATTCAACAATGCTTCTTCAACTTCAAATTCAAAGTCTTTAAGGAAGTTATTTTTTATTTCGTTCCAGTCGAATTTGTGTCCACGTGCTTCTTCAATTTTATACCACTTGTGGGGTATGTCATCTAATGTGTTTGGAAACATATCTGGCCACACCGTCTCATCTCTGTAGCATGCTTTCCTCCATTCTTTCTCATATTGTTGGATGTGAGTGATTGGGTCGAACCTAGATTTAAAATTCATGATTTCAATATTTGCTAATAGTTTTTTCCCACCGAATCTTTCGAAAAAGTAAAGAGTGGCAGTGTTCCACGTTTGCAGTCAAGGCGTATATGTCTCCCACCATTAGGCTACTTGGCCTGTAAAAAATTCCACTAGACTATGCACTCTTCCCCATTCCTCGACTGACTTGGAAACCTCGTCGACATTTATCAATGGAGAGTTTCTTTCGTTGAACCACAGAGGTTGCTTTTTTTGTGAATGTGTTGGAATTAGTGTTGATATCTGCTTGAGCTTCCTTTCGACCACAATAGGTACTGCTAGTACTGAGAAGCATGATTTGGATCATCTTATTGGTATCACTTCTATTGACCAACACTCTTTTGCTTGGGCTTCATAATTTTCCATTTTCAAATTGTATAACTATGTATCTGAATTTTGGCCTATTGACAATGGCGACCCAACTAGGATTTCTCCTTCACTGTTTGGATCGATGTTATCTTTTTGTTCATTCATGACTTGGTATAATCGACAAGCCTTGTGTACTTCATCCCATGTCTCGAACCAAGGTTTGTCTTCCTTTGGATCTAGGGGGGTTATGGTTTTTCTACAACTTCCTTTCAATTTGATTCTATCTCTTTCGAGGGAGATTGTGGCCCTCATGTTCTGCCCCCAAGGTCGTCCAACTAATGCAGGGTAGGCAGGGATGCCTTCGACCAGGTTGATTACTTCAAAGTCGACTCTCATCAGGATTCCCATTATAGATGTTATTACACTTTTCAGTGTTCCAATTGGCTCAATAAACCTATGATCCACTAATTTCAGAAAATTCATTCTAGGTTGAAGCGGGGGTTTCCCAAGTCGAACCCATGTTTCTCTTGGAAGAATATTTACTTAGGACCCGAAGTCGACTACGACTTGTTTGATAAAGTGTCCATTGATTTCAAGGTCAATTTGTGGGTCAAAGTCGTTTGTTTTTTATTCCTGTAATAATTGTCATAGACTTTTGATTGGTCGTTGCTCTTCTTTTTATTCTCTCAAAATAATCAGTAAGTTGATCCATCGACCAACCGACTGTTTTTTTTTTAATAATTGTAGGAATTCATCCAATGCACTTTCTGAGATATTTTCATGACTTCCCTCGTTGACTTTGTTCTGGTCAATATTTATGAAGAATGCCATTGCTTCCCTCATTAGTTTTTCTTCTTGTTTCAGGTCAAGATATGTATTTTGACCTCCTCTCTGTCGATTTGGTGGTTCTTGAAAAATGTCTTCACCGACTCTTGATCACGTTACTACATGAAGGTTCTTCGAATTCAAAATATCATGTTTTGGCATTGTGTGTAAGAGGTTAACATTTCTTTTGTTCATGACTTTTTCTAATACGATTGGACAGTCTTCGAGTGAGTGGTCTCCCACTCCACAAATATTACAAAACTTAAGATCAATTATGTCTTTGATTGGGAAATTTAGACTAATGTGCTTGTCTTTCCAATAGTTGAAGTAGTAATATCTTCCTTGACCTCATCCTCTGCCAAAGTTTCCTCGTTGTCTTCATCCACGACCTTAGTAGCATCCTTGAACTCAACCTTTGTATCTATTTCCACCTTGGTTGATGTTCTGCTCGACTGTCTATGTGTGATACACTTAGTGAATGTTTGTTCATTTTTTTATGTTCGGCCGACATTCTTAAGTTGAGTGATTATTCTCCTCGAATATGTGACACCACTTTGGATGCACATTTCTCAGGTTGTGTGGGCAGTCCCTTGTAGAGTGAGTTGTTACCCCTTCACATATATTGCAAAATGTTTAAATATGAATTCAGCGAATTGCAGGGTCTAATGCATCACTAAATTTGCAATAGTATTTTGTGTGGCCTTCGTTGGAACAGATTGTACACCATAGTTTGTTGTGAGATATCGACATGTTCTTAATTGATTACTGTAATCTTGCAAGTTTTTCTTCTAATCATTTGTCAATAACTTATGAAGTCAAGGCGCCTTTGTTGTCCATTTCTACTCATTGTGTTTTTTTCAAGATTTCTTCACATGTCGAGAGGTCGTACATATGAAGTGGTACTCTAATATTTTGCAATAGTCTTACTACATACCATTATACAAGTAGTTTCTTGTCGATTTCATAGCAAATTTGGATCAAAAGATCTTTGAACCTTTTATCATATTCACGAATAGTTTTGCCTCAGTTCTGCTTGATTTCATGAATTTTTGAGTTGTCAAGTGACTAATATCTGGAATTTTAAAGAATGTGAGAACGTTTTCCTTTATTTATAACTTCGAGCATTATTGATTGTCTATGTAAGTCATAAACCAGGTAAGGGATTTGGCTCAAAGCGCGATGCCAAATTTCTCCATTTGTTTGGCTTCATCAGTTATGTTGGTCGCATCCCATAATTTTTCGCAAACAAACCAATGTCCTTTGGGATCCTCATATCTTTCATAGATCAGAATATGATTGAGGCCCATTCTTTCTTTCTTGGATATTGTTGAGGTTGGGACTATAGTGAGGATTTGTTTCAAAGTCCACTGGGAAGTCGAGTTGTTTTCTTGAGTCAAATTCTGAATATTCGACTCGACCAGTATGATCTGTTGTCGTTCTTCAGGAGGGATGTATTCAATTGCTAATGACACTTGTTATTTGCTTGGAATTGCGACACTTGTCTGGCAAGCTTTGTCTATATATTCAACGAATCATCCTCTGCATGGTCGCGTCGATTCATTTTCGCTCTCTGCTGAATTTGAATATTCTAATTGTTAAGGTTTAAGCTATTATTAGGTTTCTTTTATTTCATTAGATAACCATAACATAAATAGGATCACTGAGAAATACACAATCACAAGAGACAATCATTTATCTTGGGAAACCCTCATGGGGGAGAAAACCCAACAAAAACTTCCTTAATATAGATAGCCAATACAATGCCAAGAGATAACTCAAACAAATACAGACTGAGAAAGTCTCTCTGAGAATGTGCCTCTCTCTCTCTCTCTCTCTCTCTCTCCAACTCAGGACTTAGCTCTAATCATCAAGAGTGAGTGAGTGAACAAATGGGCACTAGCCTCTCATTTATACAAGACTAGCACGCGTGTGTAGTAGGGGTGTCTTTTCACTGGCTGGGCCGACTTCTCTCATTCTGGTGGTTATAACCACTTTAATATGGGTGGTTACCAACCGCCCCAACATCTCATGAGGGCCGAATTTTCATTTTAGCCCATTACAATTAGAGGTTTAACCAATCCCACCAAAGGGAGTTTGGTCATTTTACAATGTTTCGACATGATCAATACAGAAAGTCCTCTCTCAAGAATGTGCCTCTCTCTCTCTCTCTCTCTCTCTCTCTCTCCAACTCCAGACTTGCGCTCTAATCATCAAGTGAGTGTCTGAACAAATGAGGCACTAGCCTCTCCTATTTATACAATCTGGCACGTGTGAACTGGGGTGTCTTTTCACTGGCTGGGCCGACTTCTCATTCTGGGTGGTTATAACCACTTTAATATATTATGGGTGGTTATAACCACTTTAATATATTATGGGGCCGAATTTTCATTTAGCCCATTACAATTAGGGTTTAACCAATCCGCAAAAGGGGATTTGGTCATTTACAATACTCGACATGATCAATCCACAAAAGGGGATTGATCTAATGAATAATACATCAATAATAATTAGAATACTCTTTGCAGTTACAATATTTCAACACTCCCCCTTAATAAGAAGGGTATTCTACAACAACATCGAACGAGAGAGAGAGGGCAACATCATCAATAGCATCTTGGAACACAGACTGGGATATCTATAAATCATCGAAAGTTTTTCTCATCATCAATATCATTATTCACAACAGAGAGATGGAATGGCATCATCATCCCCATCAACATGAGGCTAAGGTAATATCATCATCATCTTCGGCGTGAGGCTAAAGTAGCATCATCATCTTCGGCATGAAAGATGAAATGGCATCATCATCATCATAATCATCTTCAACAAGGAGTTGAAGTGGCATCATCATCATCAACTTCAGCAAGAAGCTGAAGTGGCATCATCATCATAAACTGCATCAACATGGATTAGTATAACACTAATACATCATCATCATCAATAACAACACAAGGCTGATACAATATCAAAAGCAACAATATCACAACACAAAGGCTGGAGCATCATCAACATTAGCACTAGGCTGAGAGTCTTCAACACGAGACTGACATCACAACACGAGGTTGGAAACACATCATCACAGCACGAGGCTGGCACATCATCACAACACGAGGTTGGCATCACAACACTTAAGCTGGCACATCATCATAGCATGAGGCTGACACATCATCACAACACAAGGTTGGCATGTCATCAGCATGAGGCTAGCATCACAACACTTAAGCTGGAATCTCAACACAACGATTAAGTTGGAATTACAACACAACAATTAAGCTGGAATCTCAACATAACAATTAAGATGGAATCACAACACAACAATTAAGCTAGAATCTCAACACAACAATTAAGCTGGCATCAACAATTAAGATGGAATCTCAACACAACAATTAAGTTGGAAGCACAACACTAGGCTGGCATCTCAACACAACAATTAAGCTGGAAGCAAAGCACTAGGCTGGCATGTCAACACAACAATTAAGCTGGAAGCACAACACTAGGTTGGCATCTCAACACAACAATTAAGCTGGAAGCACAACACTAGGCTGGCATCTCAACACAACAATTAAGCTGGAAGCACAACACTAGGCTGACATCTCAACACAACAATACTCCCCCTATCGAGGGAGGTCCTTTCAGACTATACCAAACTTATCTCGAAAGTGCTCAAACTTTACATGAGATAGAGGCTTGGTCAACACATCAACAACATGTTCATATGTGCTAACATATTGGAGCTTTATGGCTCCTCTCTGCACCATGTCACGGATGTAATGGTATCAGATCTCTATGTGTTTCGACTTGTCATGAAATATAGGATTCTCTGTCATTTTTATGTAGCTCTGGTTATCACATAGGATCGTGGTTGCTTCCATCTCTAGGTCGAATAGACTAGTCAACAACTTACGAAGCCATATGGCTTCACAATTGACAGAACACGCAGCAATGTATTATGCTTCCACTGTACTGAGAGAAATGCTTGATTGCTTCTTACTCTACCATGAGATCATGGCTGATACCAAACTAAAACAACATCCTGAAGTGCTCTTCCTGTCACAGACACTTCCAGCCCAATCTGAACCAATGTACCCACTTAGTGTGAAATTATGATCTCCATCATAACTGAGACCATAATCTAATCACATGTTTTGCAACAACTAGGTGAACATGTCTGGGTTCTACCAGAAACTGACTCAAAGTGCTCACAACAAAACAAATATATGGTCTAGTGTTCGTTAGATACATCAACGATCCAATGATCTGTCTATACAATGTGGCATCAATCAATTCTGACGAAGTGTTGACCATAAGCTCCAACTTCGTTTCCATGGGTGTATTCATGGACTTTCACTCCAACATATCAAATCTCTTCAGGATTTCAACTGCATACTTCCCTTGGTTAAGGAAGATTCTCTCTGGGCTCTGCCATACCTCAATACCTAAGAAATAATGCATTAGGCCAAGGTCTTTCATCTCAAATTTTGAAGCGAGCTTCTTCTTGTTAAATTTTAAATTAAAATGAAGTACCAAGGCAAGTGTTTCTCTTCCCTAGGCGCCTAAGGGGGAGAAATTGCCGAATATGGGTCTTAGTCAAATTAATTTGTGAGATGCAAATTAAAAGATAACTTTATGATTAAAGTGAGGGTGAGTGAAG
>SNQJ01S0046863.1:45416-64263 GCA_010110895.2 Picea sitchensis
ACAGGAATGTCCAGATAAGTTTGTGTAAATATCTGAAGATGAATATGCTGTAAAAGAATTTCTCAGAAGCTCATAAATAATACAAAGCCCTCTCTCACTGGTTTTCCCCTTGTGGGTTTTTCTAGGGTCGAAGTTAGACCGAATATCTTTGTGTCTATATTTTATGAGTTTTGCATATTTCTGATATTTTATTTCTGCGTTGAAAACGATGTTCACAATCCTCATGTTTTAGTTCTGAAATTTATTTTCTGTTAAGTTTTTATATGCTGAAACACCAGGTTGTAGTATATGTTGAAACACCAGGCTATAGTATATGATGAAATGCCAGGCTGTAGTATATGCTGAAACACAGTGCTGAGTCATATGCTGAAACACCGTTGTGAGTATATGCTGAAACACTAGGCTGAGTATATGCTGAAACACCAGGCTGAGTATATGCTGAAACACCAGGCTGTAACATATGCTGAAACAGTGTTGAAACTGATTTTGGCATTTAAATTTGACTGAAAAATCAGTGAGACTGAAACTGGGTTGGGATTTTGAAAAAATTAACACTTCTTACATTCGGTAATGAGTTTTTCTTCTCTAGTTAAGAATAAGTCATCCACATACAACAACAATATCACCGACTAATCATTCATAACCTTGAGGTAGAGGTTAGAATCAACTTTACTCTTAGTAAAGCCTAAGCTCGTCAGAAAACTGTCTATCCTATGCAATATCAATCTCTAGGATCTTGCTTCAACACGTACAAATCCTTCCTCAATTGGCAGACATGAGTCTTTCTATCTTTAATATTTAGATCAATTTTTCTCATTACATTATACCAATCTGGTACACTTGCTTAGCTACAACTCAATCTGCACAATCATGTTCTCACTCTATGTGCTTTCTGCAAAGCACTTATCTGTCTCACTATCTAGGAGTATGTCCTCTACTCTCTCTACAATTGTTCCTTCTAGAACTGGGACTATGCACCAACACCTGCTCTATGGCTGAGAATGATTGCTTCGTCCTCACTGTGGCTACTAAAATCTGAGAATAATACCTCTTATTCTATCACAGCAACAGTTTCATCTGAAACTGAGAGTGGCTCAATAACTGATACTGAAGATAACTATTTTTCTTTCATGGAGGTAACTCTATCTTACATTGTAGTCATGTCTCCATGACCTAACTAATGTACTGCACCAACTGCCACTCGATTTTAAATATGGGGATTTCTCCCCCTGCATCTCATACTATATATGAATCATGCTTGTTCTGGTTGTCTTCATAAATATTAGAACTATTTCTTCAATAAGTGTCTCGTCATAGTCTTATCCCTCTTGCTGGGAGACTTCCGTGGACACACATAAGGATTTGAACATCTGCAACATGCTCGATCTGTATAGATCAATCTTGGAAGTCCATATTGACTTCTCTTCTAGTCTCACGGAAGAATCCATATCCTAGTCTTTCTGACTGGCTTCCTTCTCTGTTACTGAAACAAGGGAATCTTCCCAGGAGATTTCATATCTCCTAGAAGTTTCTGAAGCTGCGATCTAGTCTTCTCATGACATCTGTCTCCCAGTCCTGTAAGTTGTCTCTTCAACTGATCCTTTCTTTTTTGTTTGTTTGTTAGTTTGTCCATGACTTATGGGACTAACCTGTGGCTGAGAAACTGTGACTCGGGGGCATCTAAACCGTCAAAATCACCTGGGGATCGCACCCGGCCTGAGCCACACCAACCCTTAACATGGCTGGATTTTTTGTCCCCGCAGGTTTCAAACCGGTGACTTTAACATCACAGAGTGCCTTAACAACACACTCCATCACCGACTGTCCTACACCTCGGGGACTCATCTAATCCTTTCTGAGATCATGCTTACTCTAGATTTCTTCTGAGTCTACAAGGACTTCATTATCTCTTACAGGGCATACTTGATATTTGAATACCAAGTCTAAATACAGAATCATGCTTCAAACGAGATTTTCTTCTTGTTCTAATGTTCGGTCATCTTTGGAGCCTTCTGCTCCTTTCAATCAATCTTCATATGAGATACTTTGAATCTCAAGAGATAGCTTCGTCTTCATCTTCTTTGGTACATGAGTGTATATGTTCATGTACATAATCTGCTTCATGTCTCATATAATATGTTTCCTTCATCAACCTTCACTATAGCTTCCTCAGAGTTATCACTTGTGACCTGAAACAAGGTCAACAAAACAACATGCATGAATAGTACTCTTTTGATAATAGTAGATAAAGTAATAGCACGAACAATCGTCACAGTGAATCCTTTAGAGCTTTCACTTGTGACTTGTCTGAAGCAAAGATCAAGAGTAAGAAATACAATACATAATGAGGTCAACACTCTTATAGTGTTGTGATCAAACATTCCTCCATGGCAACCTGGAACTAACACAATAGATTTCTCCTAGATGAGATGTTAGTTTGTATCAGGCAAATGATTACATTAAGCATTTATCTCAATATGCTCACATGCTACCAAGTATAATATTCTTCAAAGACTGGTATCTCAACTATAGTGTTTACTTGTAACTTGCCATGTGCAACTTTGAATATTATCAATTTAATCAAACCTGGGACCTGTGGCCTTGTCTTCAAGAGTGTGTTTCTTTTCTTCCAAGTCTCCTTCATTCAAGATGATGAGTGCTTTCTTCAACCTATCTTTTGTACTAGGACAATATGTTATCTTGACAGAAGGTTGGGTTAGAGAATAAACTCTATGGTCTCAACTTTAATCCATCTAATACCTTGACTCAGATTTTTACCAAAGGTTAGAATGATGGTCATAGCTACAACATGCAACATTGATCAAAATAATGTCATAACAAATAAATGCATATTAGAATAATCACACCTGGGTTGCATTATTCCTCTGAATGTGTTGGATCTTGAGATCCTTCTGGATCTATGGCAAGAGATCCCTTCATGATCAATCCACAAAAGGGGATTGATCTAATGAATAATACATCAATAATAATTAGAATACTCTTTGCAGTTACAATATTTCAACACCAATAATAGATTCGACAAGGGGGCGGAGTCCATGAGGTCTCTTACGTGAAGTACTATATCTTTTGGTCGATTTACTTGTGCTTCAATGAGCACCATGTCTCTTATCTGACCAACATTGTCAGTTTGACACCACACCCTTGGTAATTGTGTATCCACATGAAGTATTTGTCGGAGGAAATCCACATACGCAGGATAGGAATTCTTATAGGAGAAAGTCAAACTACGGGTCTCGAATCATCAATCTCCATATCAATTTGGTCATCTGCATGATGAGTGCCACCGACTGCCATGCTCAATTGCAAGCTTCTCCTTCTTCCAGGAACCGTTAGGGCGCTCTCAAGGGATGCTCCAGTGATCTGTCCCTCCTAGATAGGTTTTCTATGAGATTTTAGGGGATCATTCTCGTTTCGAAACTCTTCTCGCCTCTTTTGTCTCTTGCCCCGCTCTAGTTTTTGTATGTCCGTTGAAGGTTTGTGGGTCTGCGTCCGATGTTCAGACTTCGCACTTGAAACAGTGATATTCCACCCAACTTCTAACATTTTCGACTTGGGTGTGCTTCAACTTTGACTTTATACCATCTCATAGATCATCCAACCCCCCGACATCAACCTGACTTACTCACAATTGACGATGTTCATCATTTCTTTTATGCTCATTTATTCAAGAAGTATTACCAAACTTCTCTAGTATCTTTGTAGTAAGATTCCAAGAACCCTTCCCACTCATCTTGTTTCTCTTGCCAATTAGAGTTTGGAGGAGGGTTTTTCAAGAGGGGTCGATACTCAACGATGTCGCCCACTCCTTTGTCTAGGAGAAACTTGTGAAGTAACGATGAAACAATGTAAAGAAACCCGTCATGAAGTTATATATATAATTTATTCTTGATGGTTTAGACTGACTCTCTATCTTCGATTGCTTATTCTTCAATGTAGTCTTGCATGATCCTCTCAAACCACTCGTTCAAGTTTGTTCTTCCTTTGTTTATGATTGTATGCATCAATTTCTCATCAGGGTGAGTCTGCGCATTAGATTGGATGAGATATTTGTAAAGTGCCTCTGGAATGGCTTCCAAAAATCATTCGTGCATCTCCGAGCATAACTAAGTGTGTGCTGCTGCAAGCATCAATCGGTTCCTTCTTGCGCAGTTTTTGATATAATTGGTAATTTTACACTCCCACCATTCGCGTATGTCTTCTAAGGTTAAGTTACTTGGGTAGTCAACTGGCAGGTCTAATCGACGGTGTCGGCTAGCCCCTACAACAACAATTGTTGTTTGATTGGTCAGTCAGATCAACTAGGATAGTGAATTGTTAGACATGATGAGGCAAAAAATAAGGATTTTGATTCTTGGACTAGCCAATCAAAGTTGACTATGTCTTCCTCACTTCAAGTGAGTTAGCTATACTTTGGGGCTATATATAGATGGTCTTATGGATCGATCAATTGTGGAAATTTTTTGAATTTTTGTGTGTTCTGTGTATGTCAAACTATGGTCACTTGTGCTTTATCACTATAACGATGTCTTTAAACACCACCTCTTCTTGGAATGTATAGCTCTTCAAATCTATTAATTCCTTGGTTCTCCAACATGGTATCAAAGCTATTGGTTTGAGACCTAGCATGTTGCCTGCAACTCCTTTGGAGGTTGTCATGTGCATACGCTCTTGTTGAGTCAGATCTCTCTGGTAGATTGACTTAGGGTTTCGACTTAAAGGCCAAATCAAGGTTTATAGCTAGATATCATGATCATGTGTTCCAAGCAAGAATTAGTGGTTATGAATGGCCACAATTATAGCTATTGTAATACCTTGGTTTTGAGACCCCAAATTAAATAATGTATTTTGTTATTTTATGAAAGGTCAGAGCACCCAAACAATTAAAAGCGGTCAGAGTGCTTAGGAAATGTAATGTTGTGATCATTATTAATAATAAAATACATTGTTTCCTGCTAGACAGACAAGGACAAGAGTTATAGGGGGCTATGATTCCACGAGAGAGGGGGGCTTAAATGGATAAGTCTTTTTATTATATTTTATTTATCCATAATTTTTTTAATTGAGAGTAGTGGTTAGAGATTCTTGGGGAAGGCCATGTGGTTCTTGATTTCCAAGTAAATATAGAAACCCATCTTTGGACTGTTTGGGGGTTCACACTCTTCATTCTATTCACTCTCTCTATTCACTCTTTCACTCATTCATTATTCCTCATTCATTCGTGTTCTTGGTTGGGACATGGGGAGGAATTGTTGAGGAAGGAAGTCATTGTTTGTTGGTTGTAATATTTGTTGGTGTATTCCATCCATGAATTAATTCCTGCATGCATGAGATGCATTGTCATGTGCTAAACTTTGTTCACAATTGTGAATCCTGAGAGTCCCAACATGGAGATTCTTGACTGGATGCACTAGAGCCCTAGAAGGAGGTTGATAACTTGAGGGACTGTGTGGCAGAGAAGGGAGTCCCTTCTCTTGGGTTGTGCGAGTTGGAGAGAAGAGAGTTGATGTACTTTGGATTTTTGTGTGTTGACAAAACTATGAGAGCTTGAGTGTTGACTGGTTTGGGAAGCTGAGGGACACCCTAGAACCGTCCTTGTGGATTCATAGTCTTGACTCGGGGGTGAGTTGTTGTTGAGACTTGGAATAACAACATCTATAGTTGGGTGGAATGTCCTTGGTTTGCAACCAGTTGGTGATTCATTTTGTTAAAGGTAAGTGCTCACTATCATGTGTTTCTATGCCTGTATATTTATTTTCGTTGCGTATTAATTAATATCTCTGAGATGTGTATCTTTAATGTGCTTGCTTGTTGGTTATTGTTGTGCATGGAATGTTCAAACATTATTTTATGTTTTAGCATGAATCTTGATTATTGCATGTGTTGTTATGGTGTTCTTTGATGCTTCTTTATTATTTAAATGTTATCAGAATTCAAAATCAGTTTTGAAGTGCATTTTGAAGTAGCGTGGCCCAGCTTGTGAGTGGTTGGGTACGTTACGGATTGGTATAAGAGCTTCTAGTTGAAACACCTCATTGGTATGGGATGAAACAAATGTGAATCAGGTAGATTCGTTGTCATATATTTTGGTCTGTGTGAATTTGGGGAAAACTAGGAAAAATTAGAGAGAAACGCCCCAAATTCGTGAGCAGACTCAAGTTTTAAATAACCCTAAATCGTCTGAGAAGTTAATGGATTTGATCTGCAGAGATGAATTTGACCTTGAAGGTTGAAAAAAATTGTATTTTAATGGATGTTGCAGCACGGGGAGGAGTTCAGATATTCGACGACTGAGATCGTGTTCGATCTTGAGATCAACAACATAGATTCTCCCTTGATAAATTTAAAAATTGATAATTTTTTTAAGTTTGACAAAGTTATGAGATCAATGACTAAGATTCATTTCATAGGTTTGGAAAAGGAGGAAGATCGAGAATTCATATTTATTTTCAATCATTTGGGAAGTTAGAGAAAAGCAATGGTCAAGATCATCTTCACTGGGAGATCAACGACCTAGATTCACCTAGGTTTTGGCCGAAATTGTCTAAGTTTGAAGTTCACCGATAGAGCTTGCCATTGGTCGACGGTCGAGGATTGGGAAGTTTGACGAAGTGCTGAAGTTCGACCAAAAGACATCTTTGATCGTTGATGTGTAACACCCCCCTCTCTAAACTTATGATTATGGGTAATTAATCATGATTTATGGTTGCCATGCAATGACATACAAACAATGTAAATGTATTATTGTCTAATTGAAATGCCAACAAATGACTGTGGGGGTGAAGCCTTGAAGTAATGGCCATGATAAAACTAGGGGAAAGAGTGAAGAAAACCTAGAGAGGGGTTCCTCACACTAAAGAGGACCCAAGAATCCTTGCTGATAATATTTGATTTTGGGAATATTCAAATATTCCCTTTAACTCTGATTTCAAGGAAAATCAATTAATGAGGAAGGGGTGGTGGTTTAGAAACCAACCACCCTCAATGAATATAGGTATGGGAAGAACTGACCAGGACATATGAACTGTCAGCCAAAGATACCATAGAGTACCATCCCCGCAACAAAGATTTACCACACGGGTTTCCTTCTGACATAAGAAAGAGGACAGGTCCATAACCTTCCTGTGTGGAGGCGTGAAAGAGAAGTCACATAGATAGACAAAGAGAGGGTTCAAGACTAGAGGAGGAGATGAGACTTGAGTTAGGGAGAGCACCTAAGAGGAGAGAACTGCTACAAGAAAACTCATGAGTGAGTACAAATCTCCCTGGTGTTATCATGGGTTGGCATGGGGGTGGAAAGAGTGCTAAGAATGAAGGCATTTGAGGCTATGGTTGGGTGGAAAGGTGACCACACATAGTTAGTTGGCTAGCTATAACCTATAATAGATAAGTATATCTCACTTTGTGTAATTTGATTGATAATAAAATATTTTGTTCATGTTATTGCATTGTAAATGTGAATGCCTGAGTAATGGGTCTCCTATAAGAGGGAATTAGATTTAAAGGTCACTAAATGAATGACAATGGATTACTAAAATATCCTCAGAAAGGAGTAATGAACTAATAATTAGGCCTGTGTGTAGAAAGATCAGGAAAGACAGATAAAATCATGTATCGTCTCCCTCTGATTGATGGCGGAGATCTGTGAGATATTAAATCTCGTTTGAATGCCCAACAACATGCTTATCACTAGCTGGTAAATTGCTTAGAAGAACCTAAAGGAGCCGAGTGTAAAAACCATGCACGAATGTGCAACGACGAAGTGTGGAATTGCCAGTTCCCTTAATAAAAACGTCCATCTAAAATCTCTCTGTAAATTAGTGAGATATAATATGCTTTGATCTAGAGTGGAGCGTCGATCCTAACCATCCAAAGACGACCTAGATACTTGTCGAAGCCCCTTGTAAGTAAAAAATAAAGTGGTTGTCGTTGGATCAGAATGATTGAATACCAATTGTTGATCTGATACGTAAGCTCAGGAGGGAGTTAGTGTCCCAGGATATCGGAGCACGAGACCTTGCAAGGATTTTAAGACCAAGCCCCTTTAGAATGTCCTGATATGCCAATGTCCGAGGACCAGGGTTCCATGCCTTATCGCTTATAAGTGCAAGCCCAAAGAGTGGTAAAGAGACTTCAATAATTCTTGTAAATTATTGGTTGGAAGCATGCACACGATGGGCATGTCAAGGAAAAACAGTGAACCGAACACAAATGACGACCACACGGATGCAAATCCAATATGAAACTGCACAGATAAGTATTATGTTGAGTGTAAATTTTCCTCTTGAATTATGGACAACAATATATTTTTTTGCAAAAAAGTGGAATTAATATACATGTTGTAGGTAGATTATGAAATGCCAAAGTCTGAGTGAGGATCAGAGCGTGAGAGAAAAAAAAGGAAGATAACGTTGAAGCAGATGGAGGATAAAGGCATGATAGATGCTACTTAGAAAGAACAATGAGTATGATGTTCCTTTGAAGGGGGAGGCGATTGTAACAACCCCCTCTCTAAACCTATGATTATGTGTAATTAATCATGATTTATGGTTGCCATGCAATGGCATACAAATAATTTAAATGTATTATTGTTTAATTGAAATGCCAATAGCTGACTATGGGGGTGAAGCCTTGAAGTACCGACCACAACACCACTAGGGGAAAGAGTGAAGAAAACCTAGAGAGGGGTTCCTCATGATAAAGAGGACCCAAGCCTCCTTGCTGATAATGTTTGATTTTGGGAATATTTAGATATTCACTTTAACTGTGATTTCAAGGAAAATCAGTTAATGAGGAAGGGATGGTGGTTGAGAAACCAACCACCCTCAATGGATACATGCATGGGAAGACTCGACCAGGACAACTAAACTGTCAGCCAGAGGTACCACAAAGTACCAACTCTGCAGTAAATATTTGCTAGACGGGTTTCCTTCTGTTAGAAGAAAGAGGACATGTCCAAAACCTTCTTGTGTGGAGGCATGCAAGAGAAGGCATGCAAGTAGAAAAAGAGAGGGTTCAAGACTAGAGGAGGAGACGAGCCTTGAGTTAGGGAGAGCACATGAGAAGAGAGAATTGCTGCAAGAAAATGCAAGAGTGAGTGAAGAGCTCCCTAGTGGTATCATGGCTTGACATAAGGGTGGCCAGAGTGCTAAGAATGAAGGCATTTGAGCCTATGGTTGGGTGGAAAGGCGACCAGTCACAGTTAGTTGGCTAGCTATAACCTGTAACAGATAAGTATTTCTCACTTTGTGTAATTTGATTGATAATAAAAGAGTTTGTGCCTGTGATTGCATTGTAAATGTGCATGCCTGAGCAATGGGTCTCCTGTAAGAGGGAACTAGATTTAAAGGTCAATAAATGAATGACAATGAATTACTGAAATATCCTCAGAAAGGAGTAATGAACTAATAGTCATGCTTGTGTGTAGAAAGATCAGGAAAGGCAAATAAAATCTTGTATCATCTCCCTCTCCTTGATGGAAAATATCTGTGAGGTATTAAATCTCATTTGGATGCCCAACAACAAGCTTATCCCTGGCTAGTAAATGGCTTAAAATATCATAAAGGAGCCAAGTGTAAAAACCCTGCACGAATGTGCAACGACAAAGAGTGGAATTTCCAAGTCCCTAAATAAAAACCTCCACCAAAAATCTATGTGTAAATTAGTGAGCTACAGTAGTCGTCGATCTGGAGAGGAGGGTGTTGGGTATGTGTTATATTGTTGGCAGCGCCCCCGAGAAATTTTTTTCTTCCCTGGGAAACATGTCACATATTTAGGTGGTTTTTCGGCACATGGCTTTTTGTCGATGGTTTTCTATTTCTGGTTAAGGAATTAGGATTGTTGACTAATCCAGGTCATTAGGTTAGGGTTTTGTATGTCGCTGGATCCTATATGCATATTGTATTGTAAACATTGTAACACTATGAATGAATATAGAATATGCTGGTTTTCCCAGTTTTGGGTTTCCAGGGGAAAAATTTCTGTGTAATGTTTGTATTTGCCATTGTATCTTTTTTTTTCTTTTACTGAAAATTTGTTTGCAGTAAATATTGTACAAGGTTAAAATCTATAGAGGGTCGATCATGACCGTCCAAACACATGTTAGATACCCTTCAAAGCCCCTTGTAAGTTAGCACAAAAGTGGTGGTTGTTGGATTAGAACGATTGAATACCAAATGTTGATATGATACGTAAGATCGGGAGGGAGTTAACATCCCGAGATGCCTGAGCACCGGAGCCCGAAAGGATTTGAAGTCCACGCCCCTTTGGAATTTCATGATATGTCGATGTCCGAGGGCCAGGGTTCTAGCTCCTAGTTCCATGCCTTATCGCATATAATCGAGGAGAGATAAGGATTTCATTAGTATGACGTGTCACGACCATCATGGAAACCAATGCATGGTAAGACGATACGTGTTGACCTGTGAGTGGCTAGTAAGTCAAGTGTCGAACCTCTTTGAGCTTAGGCCTTTAGAAGAGAGCATTAAGATGTGAGCCATTGGATCTAGGAATGGATTGATCTCTACCATAGATCTAGGTGGAGAAAATTCAATCAGACCTTGGATCGCAGGGAGTTTTACTATACAGGGGATTGGTAAAGAGTCGTGATCTCGATGTCTGCGGTTGTCTAGCAGTGACACATGTCCTTGTGAGGGATAAATATCCACCATAGATCCTGTGATGAGGGTCGAGAGCCCCTTATTTCAACTTGATGTATCTCAGCTTCGAACCCTCGGGTGTTTTATAGTTCCCAATGTGAAAATATTCGCTGAGACCCAAGGTCCATGTTGATGAGAATTGTCGATCTGTGGATTGACGACTCAACCTCCACCATCCAATCTTTTAAGCCGCTACCACATTGGAGTTGTCAGAAAATCCTTGACAACCGTTAGATCTAAGCATGAGAGATCTTAGCCATCGATCTCGTGGACTCATAACCCTGGGAGTTAACATAATTAATCGTCCCTTAATATGAGATTACCCTAATTAAACCACCTCTTAATCCCCAGATTTCGGGCTTCAGAGATTTTCATAGTTGCAACTCGTCGAGAAAGCCTCAATGTCTACTACCTGGTGGTGATGTGCTGAGCTACGAATGACCCATGTGTCATGACATGGGAGGACCATGTGTCACCCATTGGTAGTGCCATGTCTCATGTAGATTTGGAATATTTGGATGAAGGTCTAGGTGGAAAATGAATGCCACGTGTCGACTGGTACGAGTGCCATGTGTCATGCCAGGTGGCATGGCCAGATAAGGCCACGTGTCCTAAGATGCCAACAGTATCTTGGATTTTGGTTGTTGGGAGGTTATGTGGAGAAGGCTTTAGCAACAGGATGCTACCTAATGCCCGATAGATCCAAGGTGACGTTGGATGATGTCAATCAACAAATAAGCAGTGGACAAGTGTTAGCATCCTATTGGGTGAAGTTCGAGTACAATGATGGCATGTATACCACGTCACTCCACATGGGAGATCCACGTGTCACGTGGTGATCATGCCACGTGTCAAGATTAAATTGGCATAATGGGAAGGTGGTCCACGGGGAAACGAGTGCCATGCGTCATGTTATGATAGTGGCCACGTGTCATGCCACAGATAATACATGTGGCAATGTAGGATAGGGCCACATGTGCAAGGCACCAACTCATCCCAAATTGGACCTTTTGGGCTATATGAATAGTGAAAAGGATCGAGGTTGTGAAACCTTGAGATCCGAGATTCTGAGGTCTTGCATTCTGATGACCTAGTGGACAGGTGTCGTCATCTGGCAGGAGTGGATCTTGGGAGGACATGGAACTTCGTGTTGAGCACAGAATAGACCAAAGTTCGATGTGTCGAAGGTCCGATGATTAGGTGGAAAGTGCCACATCTGTGTGAAGGGGTTATGTGTTATGACAACGTCGATGCCACGTCGGATGACACATATGATGTGGAGCCACATGGCAGTAAAGAGGCCTTTGGCCAATAAAGGCCCTAAATCTTTAAAAGGCATTAACTTTTGATCCAGAGCTCCGTTTTGAGAAGACTTACAATCATTGTAAAGCTCTTGGCGAGAAAAAGACGATGGTGTCCTTGTTAAAGGGATTCAAGGAGGTTTAGGAAAATAAAAAATTTAGTACCCCATCCCTTAAAAGGGTACTTAGGGGGTTGGGTGTGTTACAAGTAGTATCAGAGAGTGGTTCAAACATTAGGGCTGGATGGGCCAGAGACCAGTCATAGGAATGGTACATCTAGGTTAAGATGAGCCTGTTGAAGAGTGTTTCTACCTTTAAAAGGATTGTTTATTATCTGCATTAACTCCTTGAGGAGAAGGACTGCAGATTGAAACTTTTCTATTGCTTTAAAATTTTTACAACAAAAATCTTAACATGATGACTACAACAGAGGGATTAAGTTGTTGACATGTTGGTTTGATGGCTATCCCTATAGTAGTGGAAATATACTAGTAAGCATTAATGATAAGACCTAAATGTGAATGGAAAAAAAGGGGTGAAATCCCGATAAAGACTGCTCAAGCAAGGAATGAATGAACTAGTAGCTGTGATGTTGCCTGTAAGTGAGGGCCGATGGAATCCTGAAGAATTCCCTTGTGGTTAAGGGAATTCGGTATGGACTGATGGGATCATTAGCAGTATAATTACTACTTTAATAAAGGACTAATTCCTATGTATATAACTCATCATGATCGAAGGACCGATGAAGATGTGTAAGGTTAGTTTACTAGACCTATAATGGTAGAAATTTGTTGTTGGAATGACCAAATTAAGCAAAGGAAAGAAGTGTCCTTTGGATTGTTACTAATCCTCATAAAAGAGGGAAAATAACTGAAACATATGAGCCAATTTTGAGCTCATGGCTGTATTAAGGAAATGTATAAACCTATTGATCTAAAGGCTTTGCTTATGCAAATGAATGCAAAAGGCAAATAGCTAGAACAAATATGCATTATAGGCAGGGATAAAGTGATTGGTGCACAGGATAATCTAAGAGTAACAATATGGTTAAAATGTTGATAATTTTATTGTATATAACCTTATGAAGATGAGGTAGAATGACTAATGAAACGTTGACATAAATTATGGTACAGGAAGTGTTGAGCACTTATATATGACCAATGGGTCAGATTGGCATCTAGAGGTGGATGGTAACCGTATGGGTATGGCTAGTAGAACCAAGTGGTAATAAGAGAAAGTTTGGGAAAGGTTTCCCTTTTGTAGAGGTATTCTAGCTAGGAAATGGGAGTGAGGCATGAAGAGAAGTTAGAATGGTTGTTTTGCTGCCTTAGGTAGTGTTGAAACTACCTACTTGTATTTTCTGAATTTTGGGATGCTTTTATAGCAATGAGGCAAGAGTAACTTCTTGCTGGCTATTTCCATGAGAGAATGCAACATAATTATGATTTTGTTTGTGAGATTGGTCATACAAAGGACTGTAGGTCCTCACCAAAATAGAATGATATTAAATGAAAGTGAATGAATGATGTAAAGAGGTGCAAGTGATGCACATACATAGTATATGTGTGTGTGTGTGTGTATAAGGACATGATATGACTACCAGATCAAGTAGGGTATGAGGAAAGATGTGTACTTTCCAGATCTGAGTAATGTCATGGATGCATGGCTGGCCCTATGTAAAAGGGTCTGAAATGTCATGTTTAAATAATAGTTTGAGGAGAATGTATTCCATTTTTCCTCAGGAAGAGCTAGTGTAACTTGCTGAAATACAAACTGATGGATGTACCCATTTAAATGTAAATTTGAAATGCATAATAAGAATGCATACTTATATGCCTTATGGAATGTTGGGCGAATTTTCGAAAGAACAAAGCTGAGGTAGACTCAAAGTTGAGGTAATCTTAGATAGTGATGGAAATGCAACCGGAGAGTTGCATGTTGAAGAAGTTCTTATGGAAGAATTATGTGAAGCACTCTATTTGGAGAACAAAGTTATAATCTTAAGGACTGCTGAAATAATAAATAGTGGGCTACAAAGTCTAAGTATATAAGAATCTTGGATTACATTCTGAAACATAATGCATGCATGGGAGACATGCCAATGAATAGTGACCAATCTGATTGGTAATGTGTTGAATGCACTAGTTCATGATTAATTTATGAACTAAAATCTTCTTGTTGTAGGATATTAATTTACCTAGAAAAGTCAATATGAACTTGACTAATCCTACTCAAGGATGAGAGCAGGAAGATCCCAAGAGAGATAGATTGTTGAAACAAAGAAGGATAAAAGGTGGAATACTTTTCTCACTTTGAAACTCTGAATGATGACACCGAGTTGTATTGCTTTAAACGAGTAGCTGCGAAAATAAGTACAGTTGGTAAATGAAAGATAAAATTTGTAAGTATGTTTAAATAAATGAGTTTGGTTGAGCCATGCTATGCATAGGCAAAAAAGCCTTGAAAATAACTCAGCTAGACTTAAAGTTCCTTGCTGCGTGGAAGGAATTGGACAAGGGAAGAGTCCCTTGACTCCTTTCCTATTGTTTATTGTATTTCTTTGGTATGAGAAAATGATATGCTAATGTATATAATTGTTTGGCATGAGAATGTTGATGGTTGCACTCATAAAAACATTAAGGATAATGCGATGAAGTGCATAAGGATACGCTAGGAGATATCTGAAAATGTTTTGTTGAATTAAATGCTATAATACATGCATTTTTATGTAACATGACAACTAATATAATTGTGACTGTGATGATGCATGTGTGTGTAGAAAAAGATTGGAGTTGTTGGGGAAGACAATTGCCAATGATGAACAACCTCAGGAAGAGGTAAACACAAGAAGGTTACTATTGAAGGATTGATGAAGGGACTTTGGAAGCTCCTCGAAGCACCACTAAGGAGGTAAACTTAGAAGGGTACTGGCAGCCAGACATGTATAACATTATCATAATTTGTGGCATGAGGTTGAAGAGGGATAGGGTAAGGTTCATCTTAAAATAATTTGCACTTTAATAATCAAATCCTAATGCTAATTGACTGATGTATGTCATTAATAACCAAGCAGGGTAATATTTAGGAATGGATACCCTAAATGTCAAAGGAGAATAACCTCTAGTAGCCAAGGATGATTGAGCTCCTTGCAAGGAATTCATGAACAAGTGTGTCATGAATACATTGACCAATCGAGAATGATTGGAAACACAAGTACTCATAAGCAACACATTGATTGAATGTATTAAGGAGATGCATGTGGTATGAGAGTGGGCATATATAGGACTGCCCATTATGGAAGAAGGATCTTCCAATATCCTACTAGAGTTTTAGAATGGCAAAGAGAGAATTGGGTGGCCATGAGGATTTGCACCATGGTTATTCATAAGAAAGGAATGCTTAAATTCATTCATATGAAATTTTGATTCATAATATATAATTTTGATTTGAAGTTATGATCAATCCTAAGTAGGGAAAAACAATCTTGTTGTAGTATTGAATGTGAACAAAGAAACCATGTGGTGAGAGGTTGGTTGAGTCCCAATGCACCATGGTAGAGTACCTAACTTGAAAAGTGATAATCTGAAATCAATGCAAGGCTACCTTATGTGTAAATGTGGCCATGGATAATTGGCACATTGGTTAAATTACTTGTGATGCTTGAATGCATTTTGAAAAAGCTTGGTATACTGAAACAATACACGAGTAAGGAATAATGATTCCTTTCCCTTCATATGAATAGTGAATAATGTGAAGCAATTGTCGGTATACACAATTTTAGGAACCGTCTGTGAATCACTGTAGATGTAATGTGCATAAAACTAATAGTTTGTTGGCTGTGTGAAGATTGAAGTTGCAAGAAAGGCGGTCTTGGATATGGCAACAATGTAAGGATGTAAGGGAGACTGATGCCTGTTGGTTGTAAAAGAGCCAAAATGTTATGAGAAGCAAGTCTCATACATATGGAATCTTGTCGCTGTATGGAACAGATCTGAAAATAAAAATATGCAATGGGAAGTTGTGGTTAACATATTTAAAATAAAACTTTATTGAGAAATTGATGATAGTATCTCACGATTTTCTATATGCATGTGATAGAAGTGAGATGAAAGATCTGTCTGGATGCAGATAGATCATGGCTTTCAAGTTGGCAAGCATGGAAAATAGCTACTATTGTGACATGAGAACCCCGTGGCAAGTCATGATTCCCATAGAATGATGTGTCATGGTGACACGAGACAGAGGGACACCTCAGCAAGATAAAGTCGGAGAGATGCTTTGACTGTAAGACTCGAGGAAGTCTAAAAACTTATTCTTGTACGAGAAAGAAAAATTCTTATGTGTGAAATTCTTCTTGTCAAAGCCCCTTGTAAGTCATCGCAAAAGGGGTGGTTGTTGGATTAGAATGGTTGAATACCAACCGTTGATCTGATACATAAGCTCATGAGGGAGTTAATATCCTAGGATACCGGAGCACTAGACCATGGAAGGATTTTAAGTACAAGCCCCTTTGGAATGCACTGATAGGCCAATGTATGGGGATGAGAGTTCCAGCCCATGGTTCCATGCTTTATCGCATATAACCAAGGAGAGGTAAGGATGTCATCAGTATGACATGTCATGACCAACATGGCAGCCAATGCGTGGTAAGACGATACGTGTCGACATGTGAGTGGTTGGTAAGCGATCAAGTGTGGGACCCTATAGGGATCAAGCCTTTGGAAGAGAGCCTTAAGATATGAGCCATTAGATCTGGGAGTGGATTGATCTCTGCCATAGATCTCCCTAGAGAAAAGTCAATCAGACCCGGGACCACAGGGAGTTTTAGTATACATGGGACTGGTAAAGAGTTGCGGTCTCAATGTCTGCGGTCTTCTAGCATCAACACGTGTCCTAGTGATGGACAAATCTCCATCATAGATCCTATGATGAGGGTAGGGAGCCCCTTATTTCAGCTTGACGAATCCCAGCTTTGGACCCTCGGGCGTTTTATAGTTCCCAATGTGAAAAGATTCATCGTGACCTAAGGTCCATGGTGACGAACCATCGATATGTGGATTGACAACTCAACCTCCACCATACGATCCCTTAAGCCGCTACCACATCAAAGTTGTGAGAAGAGCCTTAATAGTCGTCAGATCTAAGCATGCGATATCTTGGTCATCGATCTCGTGGACTCATAACCCCGAGAGTTAACATAATTAATTGTCCCTTAATGTAGGATTACCCTAATTGAACCACGTCATAATTCCCGGATGTCAGGCTTCGAAATTTTTTGTAGTTGCATCTCGTCGAGAAAGCCCCAATGTCTTCTACCCTATGGTGACGTGTTGAGCTATGAATGACCCACGTCTTATGACATGGGAGGACCACGTGTCACCCATTGGTGGTGCCATGTGTCATGTAGATTTGGCATATTTAGATGAAGGTCGAGTTGGAAAATGAGTGCCATGTGTCGAGTGGTACGAGTGCCATGTGTCATTCCAGGTGGCATGGCCAGATAAGGCCACATGTCTTATGATGCCAACTGTATCTTGGATTTCGGCTGTTGAGAGGTTCTGAGGAGAAGGATTTAGCAACATGCCTCTATCTGATGCCTAACAGATCTGAGGTGACGTCAGATGACTTAAATCAACAAATAAGGAGTAGACAAGTGTCAACATCATGTTGGGTGAACCCTGAGTACAATGATGACGTGTATAACATGTCAGTACACGTGGGAGATCCAAGTGTCATTTGGTGATCGTGCCATGTGTCAAGTTGAAATTGGCGTAATGGGAAGGTGGTCCACTGGGAAATGAGTGTCATGCGTCACGAGAAGATAGTGGCCACGTGTCATGCCATGGATAAGACATGTGGAAATGTAGGACATGGTCGTGTGTGCAAGGTGCCAACTCATCCCAGATTGGACCTTTTGGGCTATATGAATAGGGAAAAGGGTCGAGGTTTTGAAACCCCGACATACGAGATTCCGAGGTCCCGCGGTCTGATGGCCTGGTGGACAGGTGTCATCATCTAGTGGGAGTGGATCTTGGGAGGATGTGGAGCTCCGCGTTGAGCATGGAATAGGCCGAAGGTCCGGTGACCAGGTGCAAGTGCCATGTGGTAGTAAAGAGGCCTTTGGCCAATAAAGGCCCTAAATCTTTAATGTTGGTTAAGGTTGGTTGTCATTGATGTCAACCCTTGAATAAAGCCCCATAGCACAAAGGTTTGGATAATGGACCCAAGATTGTTTGATGTAAATATGACTAATTATTGTTTTGTCATGGTTGATAAGAAGTAAATATGGATGAACTCCAAAGTGGTCCCCTTATGGTGAAAGCACTCACGGGAAGATGCTTTGTGGAGTAAGAGAACCCATGCTTAATTGTGAAATAATGAGATGAAGGACAATGAATTTGTCAGGGAAAATATCCTAGATGGATAGTGCTTGTCATGCCATTTCCAGTGGTATGTAGAACGTCACATAAATCCTCATGGTTAGAGAGTTATGACCATGTGAAGTTGGAGAACCCAGGTTTGGGTAATGGACCCAAGTTTGTTTGATGGATAACAATATGATTTTTGCTATATTTAAAGGTAATACTATTCTATATGGATAGTACATGTCATTCCATTTCTTGTGGTATGTGGAATGTCACATAACTCCTCATGGTTTGAGAGTTATGGCCTTACGAAGTTGGAGGACCCTCATATGTCATCTAGAAACCCCAAAAGGTCAAAGTAGTCAAAGTGGTTTAAGAGATTTTAAAAGGTAAATAATAAAGTGAGATGATGAGTGTATTATAATTCAAAGTGAATACAAAATAAATTATTTCAATAATAAATTTAATGAAGAAATTAGAAGTGGACCCAACCCTAAAATAAGGA